>JAJONR010005179.1:0-34170 GCA_029582245.1 Solanum etuberosum
TTTGTTCCTTTTTGCAACTTAGTGTCCTTGCTTTGTTCCTCAATCCATAATCCTGAAAATCAAGGGTTTTACATCAGTTATTGGCACAAAATAAGCATATGAGGACACTAAACCTATACAAATAAAGCCCTAAATGAGTCCAAATCTCAGACTCATCAACACCCCCAACTTAAACTTTTGTTTGTCCTCAAGTAAAACTCAAGTTCAGCAGTTCAAAAAGGATGTCTCAAACAGTTCTACAAAAGACTCAATCATGAATGCACACAACAAGACTCAACTTACTCATACAAGGATCAATTGTGCACTCAAAGATTCAAGTTGTGACTCACCATTATCAAAGATTCTCAAGTTCACAATACTTGCTTCAAATGCAAGTTCAAGCTCAACAAAGGTACTCAAATGCCCTCACACAAAGATGATTCCATATTCACACACAATTTCTCAGCAATTTAAAGTTCCGGAATCACATACAACTCTCACACTCACAAAGATGAACACATGCATGACTTCACCCATAGGGTTGCCCTTATTTTCCAATCAACATTTCTTTCAGCTCACTCAAGATCACAAAGGTCTTTTCATGGCTTGTAATGGGGCTGAGTGTCAAGGTATGGTCATTTAGGCTCAGTGGCTGCTACCTCCATGAAGTGTGGCATTATCATCAGTATCCTCCTTTTCTTTAACAATTCAAACATGCTCATAATCCACCCCATTATTCAACTACAAATGAATTACCGGATACCTCATTTCTTTTACAATTTTCATCACTTTATTTCACAACTTTTTCATTCTTTTTCTTTGCTTCTTTTCTCTTCTTTTTTTATATGGAGGGGTTCCATCTTTTTCAAAACCATTATTCAAAGGGGGATTTTTCACACTTCTTGACTTTCCTCCTCTTTTCACCACACCCCCAACTTAGGCTTTTGGCCTAAGTTGGCTATTCACACAAACCACACTTCATGAAAGTTATGGGTAGATGGATAAAGAGGGATCACACTTATTCAAGTTTCTTCCAAGAAAAGGGTCAGGCTTAATAGGGTTCAAGCAAGGTTCACACATCTCACAAGCTTGGCCACAAAAGAGGTATATTGTCAAATTGTTTCACTCTTCAAAATTGTTGCCTAAGATCATATCAAGTTCTTGCATCACTTAGTCAACCGGACCAACGGGGCAAATTCTAGGTGTCATCACACAATTGTTCAAAGTAATCTCAACACATCAAGCATTGACACCAATATCAAACAAGACTCCACACTTTTTCTAGTGTGTAATGTTCATCACAAGAGGCTCATTCGATAATCGGCTAGTCACAACGAGATGCTAAAAGTTCACACATTGTTTATGCAACTTCATTAGCCTCATTGTAGCCGCACATTTATTTCTTTCAATTAAGAGCACTATTCAAGTCATAGGTATTGATCATAACCGATACTCAAATTTGCACAAGAACAGCCACAAGCCACAATCACAAATAATAGGGGTGGCACAAAATTTTAAAATAGGTCAAAACCATTTCCATTCAAAACAAGGAGTCACAAGCTCAACCATCCACAAGATAAAAATCAAAACACATATATAGCTCAAAATACCCACAATTCACAAATAAAACAGAATCACAAGAGGTAGGTATGGAAATACCTCACCCCACCCACAAGAGAAAAGTAGTTGTCCTCAAATGCAACTAAAAACACAAAAATCACAAAAACAATAAAGAGGGAGGTAAAGAATGATCCTGTCTACACAGTCACTCCATCTGTCGGGGAATCAGTGCCCGGGGTCACACTCTGGGATTGGGCATCAGTAAGACTAAATAAGCAATCAACCACTTCAAACACGATTTAAGCACAGACCCAACACAAAAAAACACAATTTATCGAATGCATTCGAGTCCAACCACTAATCAAGAGTTCAGGGTTTGGAAAACCAACCTGAATGCCGAATTTAGAATTTAATAAGCTAGGCGGCAATGCAATCCAAATCCAAACACGAGATCAAGAGGAAAAAGCAAGTAAAATAGCAAAAATACAGGAAATCAAAAGTGCGAGTGTGAGTGTACGGGGTTAGAAATGGGAGAATATGAAAGATTTTGAAATTTTAAATCGTTTGGCCTTTTATAACCTTTCAGTTTGCGGCCCTTTCGGCGGTGTAAGTCATCCACGCCGAACCACTTGGCAATGCCATGAGTGGTAACTTACCTCGCCGAGTTTTACAAGACTCCCAATTATCTTGGGGGTCCAAACGACGGATAAAATCAGGCTCGCCGACCTGTTCGGTGACTCGCCGATTAATTAATTGGCCCGCCGAGTTTTACAGACCTCCACCTAAAGTTTTGTTGGTCCAACGGCGGTCCAAGTCGGGCTCGCCGACCTCTTCGGCGAGACGCCGACTGGACTCTATGGCTCGCCAAACTGCACATTCTCAAACACACTCCACTTTTCAACCTGCACAATCAACACCCATTATTCAAAATCAAACTTAAAGCATTAAAAACTTGGGTTGCCTCCCAAGAAGCGCTTTATTAAACGTCGTGGCACGACAAAGATACCAATTCAAGCTACATTTTTAGGATTGGCCATTGCATTATTTCCGTTGACGCTCATCTCCTCCTCAATTTTACACCAACAACACAAAAACTAAAACAAAAATAAGTAGATTCAACTATAACTACAAAGATCACAATTCAACATCAATAAAAGAATTTCAAACGACACCACTCCCCGACAGTGGCGCCATTATGATTGAATAACGCTATCAAAGACACTTCATCCAATTCTAAGCGTCAACGCTCGTTAATCAGTATAAAACCCAACTGAATGAGTTGGGGTCGAATCCCACAAAGAGCGGTACGTGTTTGAGATTCAATAGGAAAGTATGAATATGCTCAAATCAGTTATAGGAATAAAAATGATCGAATAAAAACATCATTCAAATCAGGGGGTGACACAAATGTCGAATGGGGGTTTTGGTTTTGAAATTATCAACTACAAACAACAGCAAACAATATGAAATAACAATAATGAGACGGGTTCTTGGGATGTGATTCGATTATAGGCTATTATAGACAAATGGGTAATTGCAACTATTAGAGAAATGGCTAAATATTAGTGAGTAAGCTAGGCTATAGTGGAGATAAACTTTCTATCGAACAATTTACCCCGAATCAAGTTGATTTCTCTCGAACATCAATAAGCATGCAAAATAAGAACAGCCCACACCTTAGTCCGTTCACTCTCTCGAGCTGAATGTGTGGAAAAGGGTTTAGGATTCACTCTCTCGAGCTGAACCCAGGTCAACCCAATACCCACAGACCATCAATCAAACACCTTACTTCTAAAACCTCTCTCTCGAGCAAGCCAAGAACACAAAGGTAGAATCATATTTGCAACTACAATTCTTAAATTAACCCACAATAAATGATTGAACTCACTTTTAAATAGCATTTAAACTAACAATTAGCAATATCCATAAGCTAAATCAGCCCATAATCACATAATCACACCCCAAGAGTTGGGTTTTAGCTAGACATCATTAAAAGGTAAAAACAGTTACCAAATTTATTATCCATCAACTGGGTAAGTGTAGATTCGTCCTTATAATGCTCCAATTCGAAGAATATCACAGACCCACTTCTAATTGCTCAAAAGTGAAAAATTTCAATTTTTTAAAGCTTAGGAAAAACTAGAGAAAACTTGTCTCCCAGTTCAAAACTAAAATAATAGATTCTAAGATATGAATTGATATGAAAATTCATGTTAAACTAAATGTTCAAAAACGTATTTATAGTCGCCAAAAATGTGTTGCGAAGAGTCACTCGGCGAAGTAAGTCGGGCTCACCAAACCACTCGGTGATCCTCCCTTTGGTCACTCAATCGCCCTTCTGCCTTGGCATTCAGCATCCTCAAGGTCTGTAACTTTGGGCGATCCAACACTACATCGCGGAACCATTCGGTGATCCGCTAATTTCTCTTTTCTCTCGCCAACTTGATTTTTACTCTCAGAGCTTGGACACTGGAACTTTAGGCGGTCAAATGGCCATTCGGCGACTCGCCAAGTGGACTTGGCGATCACCAGGCTTTCTTTTCTTCATTCTTTCAGCTCACTTTGTTCCTTTTTGCAACTTAGTGTCCTTGCTTTGTTCCTCAATCCATAATCCTGAAAATCGAGGATTTCACATTAGTTATTGACATAAAATAAGCATTTGAGGACACTAAACCTATACAAATAAAGCCCTAAATGAGTCCAAATCAGGGACTCATCATTGCCCATGGCTGTTTTCATGGAAGGTGTAATCTATTTACTTTTTGTGATGGGTGGCTGAAACCCCAATCTAGTGGGGTTTGATTATGGGGTTGAGTATTGATTTAATCTAGTGGGTTCATTAAATTGCTCAGTTTTATGACCATCAATCACAGATTTGACTTATTACCGATTTCTCAATTTACGAATTGAGGTGGCCAACTTAATTCCACTTTTGATTTTTTGATGGTACTCGAAAGAGACCAATATAAGTGGGTAATCTGTTTAATAGTTGTAATTTAGGGTACTTGATTGCAGGTCTAAAGTTTTATGTTTCTTTGAATTGTAATTAGATGATACCAAAAGGAGGATGCTTTGAGATCGAAAGAAGATTAGCGTCAACTATGATGATCTAGCTTGTTTGTGATTTAATAGTTTTAACGAGCAATTCTATGAATCCCCAAATAGGAATCAACATTTGACCCCCACACCCCTTGAGTTTGTTAATTTCATGAATTGTTGACTATGTCTACATTGATAACTTGGTGATTGAAACCTTGTCAATAAAGTTGGTGGACTTCTTCACCTAATTGTTAACTCAAATTTATTTTTAATTAATTACATTTTAATTCCCTAATTAAATTCTTAACCTCATACCATTCCCTGTGGGATTCGACCTCGACTCTTAGTTTTGTGATTTTATTGACAACGACCGCTCACTCTTTTAATTCATTTTGAGGAGTGATTTGAGTGTTATCAAAAATCGCGCCGCTGCTGGGGAATGGTAGTTAGGAATTTAGTTTAAGAGGTAATATGCATATTAATTTGTGTTGTAGTTAAACGGTCTTACACTTGGGTTTTTGTGGCGACCTTTTGATTGGTGTGATGATGAATGCGTACAATGGTAATGATTCTAGGTACCATGGACAAGACAATGATGTTAGAAGAGAAGAGAAGGTGGTTTCTCATACCACCAAGGAGGTGAGAGTAATCTATCTACCACCGGTGCACAAGGCGGTTACATTTGTTATCATAAAAGCAATGTTACAACTCATCAACGCAGAGGGGTTGTTTGGAGGTTTAGAGCATGAAGATCCTATTGAGAACCTTCGAATATTTTCAAGTGTGTGTAAACCTTTTTCAAATGAAGGCATATCACAAAAGTCAATGCGGCTGAGACTATTTTCCTTCTTTTTAAAAGGGGAAGCTATTAGATGGTTGATTGAGTTGCTGAGAATATCTATTACCTCATGGGAAGAGTTGAGGAAAATTTTCCTTGAGAGGTTCTTTCCTCGTCCAGAATTGGAAATTGAGAGAGAATATTTAAAATTTTGAAAGGATGATTAGGGAACCATGGCATGAAACTTGGATACGGTTCAATCGAGTATTGTCCTTGTGTCCCAAGCATGGTTTCTCCGATGAGCTACTACTGCAATATTTTTACCAAAGTCTTGACGTTTTGAATAAGGGATTGGTTGATCATCTTGTGCAATGAGGTATCATCAGAAAATCATTCACTGAAGCGATGAAGTTACTTAATGAGATGACAAAAATAATGCAAGATTTGTACACGAGTGATGATTAGGCATCACTTCCACATTTGGGGGCACTCAAAATGCAAGAAGAAAATGTCACTCCCTGAGCCTACACCCTGGGCGTGGCCGGTACTCGAGAACCATTGCTGGCTCCAAGCGAACCCTTGGCCTGGCTCAACTCTCAGCGGAAGACTTACTCGACAATAAATGAACCTCAAAAGTAAAGGTTTAACTCAATTTCTCAAAATAGATAACTCAGAATATTTTAAAGAAAACATTCAACTGGCCAAAAGAGGCAACTCAAGTCTTAAACATTAAACAATGGAAATGAAAAGACTTCTCAAAACACTACTGTCTCTCTATGAAGCCTCTAATAACTATGATGGAAGTCGGAACAAGACCCACGACATCCTAATACGACTGAAAGTAAATGTGGTAATCCTCCGAAAGCAATGAGGCTCACCAAAGAACCTCTAGGCTGCAAGTAGTATCAACATAGCGCCTGTTGATGACCCTGGTTACCTGTATTTGCATCATGAAAGATGCAGGCCTAATGGTGTCAGTACATGAAATGTACGAGCATGCAAGGGGAATTCTAAAGTACAGACCTAAGTTGAACTTGATAAAAAGAAAGAACATACTCACCTCATCTCAACTCAACTCAACTCAACTCAAGGATACTAAAAAATACTCAAACTCAGATATACTCAACTCAGTTCAATATAAAAGTAACAATAAAGATGCATTATAAAGAAAGCTTTTAAAATAGTAGATAATAATTCAATGTATTTAAAAATATAATAATTACTCTTTTACTCTTATTTGGGAGATTCTCTAATCGAAAACCATCACTATGAGCTATGTGATGATACAACATCTCGCCCACGCTGCCAGAACTGTCCTATACCTTTTCGGATTATAAGACATCCTCAACTAAGTGGATCCACTAAGCTATGCTTAAAAGCAATAAGGAATCATCTAAAAAGTATGACATTTTTTACCCTTGTTGGCATACATAGTTTATGAAGACTTTGAGTTGTCTAAATTCGTCCCCATATCGGTGCTCAATACTACTCTCAATAATATAACTCATGCTCATATGTTTAAAAACATTTTGTCATCCTCAAACTTTGAGATTATTACTCAAAAGATTCTCTTAAATGAGATAGTGCTCAAAACTCCTCATGAACTCATTTGGAAATCGAAGTTTCCTTTCATTTTAAATGTTAAAAAAATATTTACTCTTGGGAATACTTAGTTCCCTTATATTCACTTTAAAAACATGAATTTAGCTCTCCTCATCCTCATACTCAAGTACTCAAGTCTTAAAACAAGTTTTAAAAGTTTGCAAAAGACTTCTCAAAATGACTCAAAGAACCCCTCGAACTTTACTCTTAACTCTATCTTGAATTTGAAAGGTGAATTCAAGAATTATGATTTGGATATATAGGATTTCTCATTGATTAGATGTAGTTGGGATAGTTAAAATTAGGCAGAGAGCGAAGATAAATTTTAAAAGAACTTAGACTGAATGAACGACGGAAAAAGGACGAGGGCGGGCGACCCTGGCGCACTGAGTGGCGCGGGGGTGCCAACCCCTAAACTACAGAGCACCATTTCTGGCGCACTGCTGGCATGGCGCGTCAGCCCCCCTGGCGCATCGGTGGGGTGTCGCCCCAGCCCTGACCAGAAAAGCCGACGAATTTTTCTCTTCGATTTTTGGCCCTTTTCACCTAGAATCGATTGATTTCTTCCAAACTCTCTTAAATTCGTATACCCAACATAAGTAAACAGAAATCTACTCAAAAACAATTCTCAAACTCATAATATTCACCTCAAGAACTCATCAAATCCCATTATTAAAGATTTAAGAACGAAACTTCAAGAAACTCATCAAGAACCTCAATACATGGATGGTCATGGACAAAATTAACTCAAGAAACTCATGATTGGAGTGAGGGTGAACTAACCCATCACTATGAAAGCTTACATACCTCGTAAGGATCAAATCCTTGGCAAAGTTCCAGGCTGCTGTTGGTGCTGGGAAAGAGGTTGCTGCTGGTGCTAGGAAAGAAGATGCTGGTGGTGCTGGGAAAGAGGCTGCTGGTGGTGTTGGGAAAGAAGCAGCTGATGCTACTAGTGCTGGGAAAGAAGCAGCTGCTGCTGCTAGTGCTGGGAAAGAAACTGTTGCGGGTTGATGGGTAGATAACCCTTTATTTTTTGGAAAAGAAGTTGTTGTGGGTTGATGCCTAGATAACCCTTTTTTTGTTTTTTTGGGAAAGAAGCTGTTGCAGGTTGATGGTAGATAACCTTTGTTTGGTGTTCATTATGCAATGTAATCCATTATGGGATCTTTTTAAATTAAGACTATATATCATGATTTTAAAATTAGTCTTCTACTGCTGCTCTGCTCTTTTTCATCTAGTATTAAAAAAAATTCAATTTTTTGCTAAAAAAACTGTTCGTTTAGTCTGAAAATTTATTTAAAAGAAAAAAACTTCAATCTTTTTAAACCCCCAAACAAAAAAAAATTGGATTAAAAATGTTTCGGTCATTACATTATAAAAGTGATAAAGTAAATAAGAAATCAATTACGAGAGTTGACGGAATGATAAGGAATATTATTATTTGCAAGGTGATCAGAATTAAAATTATTCTCCCTATTATAATGACTTCTTCCAATAATAATTTATTCACCCTCTTTTCCTTCTAATTAATTGATTGTATGCTATTATTTTCATACATTATTCAAAGAAAATATTTTTATCCATTTTAAATTATTTTTTGATTCTCATTTTTTGACAAAATAAAGGTATGGCAATTAAGAAAAGGTGATTTTTTTCAATGCAGGTTATGATCTTTTATTCTTTCGCAAATTATGATGCAATTTTTTTTGGTTCCTTAGAGGTATTCCATAATACTTTCAAATAATGCTCGTTAACATATAAAACATTTATAAAATAAAAATATACACAATACATGTACTGGTTATGTATATGAAGTTAGTCCTCTAATTAGCAAGGTAATCGATCCACTTCCTTTTTACGATGAGCTAAGTACTTCAGGATCACAATATGTTACGTATCTATAGAAATTAAGTCTTTTTTCCCCTTAGCCATCTCTATCCACATTAAAATTAAATTAGGGAGAAACAAGATTCAGTGGAACTTTATTTTTGTGCTTGACGCAGAAATGGTTCCCTAGGGAGTCACACATAATTTCTTGTCCATTGTTACTTATTACATATTAGTTTGTTTTTATTGACAATACAACGATTGGAAAAATTAAGGGGGAAAATTGATGGAAGAAAAGAACTTCAATTTTTTTTCTAATTGGGTTCTTTTTATTATATTTTTAAATAGTGCAGGGGGTAATAGGTCTTGCCCAAAGTTTGAGATTATTACAGCAACTTTGGTCAAAGTTCGGATATATTTCAAACCCTTTTTCCTATATTAAATGTAGCATTCATTTGAAATGTGAAATTAAAAAGTGACTTCAGAGAAGAAGAAAACAATGATCACATCTCATGTTTAAGTGTCAAAAAATCATAGTATTAAAAATGCAAGTTTTTTAAATTTTTTTATTTTCCACTCAGTATTTGGTATTCATATTGAAGCTCAATTAAGTCTGAATTCGCATTGGAAAGTTTCATATTAAAAGGGTAAAGCACTCCCAAAAAATGGGACTCCATACCACGAGGATTTGACTCTACGATCGAATGATTATATCAAACTAATAGATAAATATATGAACAACATGTTTTAAAATGGCACCTCGTAAATTAAGTTTATTGTTATTACCTTATTTGTTGATAGCAATTTAGTCATTTAATTTGTTGATAATAATAGTTTATAGTATACTTAGTTACATAATGATATAGAGGTGAGAGGACTAAGGTTCATAATGATACAGAGGTGAGAGGACTTGGTTCTATTTTGTAACGATCGGTCTCCGTCGTTATGGAAAAGCCAATGGGGAAAGAATTTGGGCCAAAAAACTTTTGAGTAGTGACTTGGAAATTCCTAGCCTAGTCCAGATTTAGATGAAATCGGAGTCATGTGAGGTCTAGGGAAATCTGGTAATGAATGAGAGAATTAATTATGAATTTGATCACATGAGTGGATAGCCAAGACATTAGGGAGCCCGTACGGCTTTACGGAATCGAATTCGAGCAAGTAGAACTCCTGAAACTGATCTTAGCGTGAACGGGTAGTTTTTGAACGTCAAGGGTTGAAGGTGTGTTGTGAAATGGGAGTTTGGAACTCCAATTCCGACTTTCTGTTTTCGTGCAAGCTGCCAGGGAGGGGTTAGTTCCGCCAGGGCAGGGCCGCTCTGGCGGGACAGTCGCGACTTAAATCGGGTAAAAACCCCAAAAATGTTATTTTCTCCAAACCTTCGTTCTTGAGAGCTAAGAGGTGACCCAGGGCTATTTCTTGACAGATTCCCACGACTTCTAGCGCTAAAGGTAAGATTATTACTCCTCTAATCCATTTTTCGATCCGTAGAACTTAGATTCTTAGGTAATTATCATTGGAGGAGGGTTTTGACCTGAAGTTAATGGTGAGAAAAGCCTTAATTGAACATTAGGATCTTGGGTTTTTCCATGGATAGATAGATTGATTATTATCCGGGTAAATTTAACCTTGTTTATTGATCCTTTCGTTAATTGATTATTTTTAGACCAAAAACTAGCGGAAAAATTTCGGAAAGGGAAGGCTCAAGTGTCTTAGGAGGATTCAAGCTTGGTTTCGAGGTAGGTAATGGTTTGATTTCTTGTTTGTGTGATATATGCCAGTTAATTGCTTCATTGTATGCATGCATGTATGTGAATAGGAAAATGTGAATCAAATCCAATGAAAATGAGTATGTGTGAACGATTGCATGTCATGAATCTAATACTTGATTGTATGATTATGAGTAATGTTCATTATGGGTGTGATTGTGATTGTGGTTGTGCTGATTGGATTGGGTGTCACGTTCTAACGCATATATTGGATCGAGTGTCACGTTCCGACACATATATTGGATTGGGTGTCACGTTCTGACACATATATTAGATCGGGTGTCACGTTCCGACACACTAACAGTTTGGGTGTGGGTTCCATGAGAGGACCAGTGTGATTATTATATTCATGTCTATTGTCGTTGATATTGGGAACTGTATGTTGCTCTTGAAATGATAACTGATCTATGTATTATGTATATGTGTGTTTATTGTGTTGTGATTGCTTGCCTATGTTTTGCTTACTGGAATAGCCGCGTGATTCTACCAGTACATTGTAGTTTGTGTACTGATACTGCACTTGCTCGTTCCTTGTGGAGTACAGGGCATCTTCAGGCGGCTACTGACAGACCTCAGTTAGGAGATCACTGATCGAGACCGGATTCAAGGGTGAGCCAGTTCTTTCGTGCTGCCATGGGTCCTCTATTGTTTAGTCCATTCTTTTCGAACTCAAACTTTCTAATTAGATTTACTCATATGTTTAGTTTTGGGCTTGTACCCTTTTCTCTTAGACGTGTTGGTTAGTAGTTTTGGTACAATGACTTTCAGGTTCTAGGGGTTGAACTTCCGCAATAGTTTAGTTTAGTTGTTTATTTAAAACCTTTAGAGTTTATGGGAACTCCATTTTTACTAGTCATTTAAACCTTCTTCCGTATCTTTAAATGCTTAGTTTTTGGTTAAGTTGCTTAGTCGGGTTGTAGTAATGGTTCTCCCACCGGAGGGTTAGTATGGGTGCCAATCACGATGGTTTGGGTCGTGACAAAGTTGGTATCAGAGTCCTCGGTTCGTTGATCTGATTGTACCAAAACAATCTAGTAGAGTCTTGCGGAACGATACGGAGACGTCTGTACTTTTCTTCGAGAGGCTATAGGACTTTAGGAAAACTCATCTCTTTCTTTCTTTCATGTTATTACTTGAATCCAATCGGTATCGAGGGCAACAGAAGTGGTAACACCAACACTAGCAAGAGAAGAGGCATCCTTCCAAATAAGCATGTTTTCCTGATTCAATGTGGGCATGTAATGACTAGTGACAAACATGAGGTTTTTATTTTTCTTAAGGTTCAAACCTTCATTCTTCATGGGTACTGAATCTCAAGATTCTTATGATTTCTTGTTGATTGTCATGAGCTGCTTCATAAGATGGATAAGGTAGGGTGATTTGGTGTTGAGTTTATGTTATACCAGTTCAAGGGAGACGCCAAAATGTGGTGGTGGTCTCATGTTGAGTGCCGACTAGTAAATGCACTACTCATGACTTGGGAAACATTTTATAGCTTCTTTTATAGAGAAGTATATACCATGAACTTTGAGGGATAGGAGGAGAGATGAGTTCCTGAATATAGAGCAACATAATATATTTGTTGCAGCCTATAAGGCCAAATTTTGTGTTTCATCCAAATATGGTACTCCACTTTGCTTCAGTCAAAAAGAGCAAATTTGTCGCTTTGTGAAAGGATTAAGGTCAGATTTGCAGATTCAGTCTTAAAGGTGACAACATTCAAGAAGTTTTGTAAGAGACGGCTAGATAATGAACACCATTACTTTGAAAAATGCATTTAGTATTGTTGTCGTAACATGTATGGGTTGCTTAGTAAATGGTGAAATTATGTTGCGACAATTGAGGTTAGAATCTCTACTACGATTTCCTAGATTGAGTGTATATCAAGGAGGATCATGATACGACTACCCCAATAGCAGTAATGCTTACTTGGTTAAGTCATTAAGTGTGTTACAATTGTGGAGAACCTGGACATATGAGGAGAGATTGTCCCCATCCGCGCATGTCTGACCCCGTGCCGCAGCAAACCAGAGCAATGGTACCGGCGGATAGGGGTAGTAATGGCAGAGGACATCCACAAGGTGGGAAGGGGTGTACAAGCCTAAGCCAGCTAAGGTCATATCTTTCGTGCGGGCTAGGAAACTGGTGGGGCAGGGGTGTTTGGCGTATTTGGCTCATATTCTTTTTATGATGTTGAGCCTCCCTCTACTGAGTCTATTACTGTAGTGTCTGAATTCAAGAAAGTGTTTCCTATCGATTTGCCTGGTATGCCTCCAGATAGAGATATAGATTTCTGCATTGACTTGGAACCTGACACTAGCCCCATCTCCATTCCTCCTTTATCGCATGGCTCCGGAAGAATTGAGAGAGCTTAAAGCTCAAATCCAGGAGCTTCTTGATAAAGGTTTCATCTGTCCTAGTGCTTCCCCATGGGGTGCTTCTATCTTGTTTGTTAAGAAGAAGGATGGTAGAATGACGACTGGTGATTTAATCTTAAGACATAAAGGAGTGGATTGATACCGGAATGACAAGCTTATGGATAAAGAAATTCTCAGTGAGTATACTTGGGTGAAGGCAATTGAAGATTTTAGTAAGAAAGTGCGTAAAAAAATTGGGTTAGTCCTTTGAATTTGATGGGTATACCTGAGTTTGAAATGTCATGTCGATGAAAAGGTTGACTTCGTAGGGATAGACAGGGTTAACTGAGCATAATGGTAATAAGAGTTTCAACTAAGGTTCATTAACATATAAAGTATAAATAAATATATTTCAAGCTTTATAATGTTGATTTTTACATAAATAATAATGGGAACCTAGTCAAATTTCACTAGTTTAGAATTCTCCAAGTTTTAATTTGTCTAATTTAGCTTCATAAAGTTCTAAGAAATAAATAATATTTTTAACTTTGTTGAAATGCTTATTAATTTTGTAATTTCAAAATCATGTGCAAAGTTAGAATTAAAAAAATACTCCTTCTGTCTCAATTTACGTGACATTTTCTATTTTTCGAGAGTCAAACAATTTAAGTTTGACCAAGAATTTGCACATGGAATCTTCATTTTTTTTAGAAATGAAATATATATATATATATATATATATATATATATTTGTAAATTACATAAAAAATTCTATAATTGACAATTCAATATATTTAAAAGATATATGAAAAATTGACGGTCAAAGATAGACTTGTTTGAATCTCAAAATCTGAAATGTGTCACATAAATTGAGACAAATGGAGTAATGTGTCACATAAAAACACTCGTTAAATCAATACTAATTCCAGGGAAACACATACGTTGATGGAGAGGTGTGTGCTTATTCCCCTCTAAACATTTTAAATCATCCCATTAAGTGTAAAATAAATACATGATAAATATTATTAATATAGTAGTACATTAAATGATTTTAAAAGTATTTTTCTTCATCGACAATATCTTTTTTCTACTAAAAGTAGTTATAAAATGTACACAAATATTATCGACATTCAAACAAATAAAGTTACAACTAAATCAAAGCTAAAGCGAGTCTCATAATTTTGAAAAATAATAAGACACTAATTAAATTATAATAAAATCTAAAAAATAATATCTCTTATTAAATTAAAATTAAAAATAAAATCCAAAAAATAATTTATCTTATTTTATTTATAATTTCCATGTCAATGTAAGAGTCTAGTCTTAGGAATGATAATACATTGATGGGTGAAATGAAAAAAATTGTGGGTCCCATGTAATCATATGACTGTAAAAAAAATTTGATGATTTTTGATGATTTAAGCAAAGGGCTAAGTTGGCCAAGAGTTGAAAATGTTTCACGGTATCTACAGTAAATTAATTTTTAGACCAATAAAACTACATCATTTTGATAGATTTACAAAATTAACCTTATGGACCCATATTTTTGAAGATGAGACAAGCTTTAACATTAGAGATCTCTTGATTTTATTGAAAATTGTAATTCAAGAAAAATTATTTCAGCAGAAAGAACAAAAAGGTACTGCACAATAGTAAGCTTAAATAGACCAAAATACCCTCAAAAGAAATTATCTAACAGTAAACTGACATGTGGGAGCTGCTTAAGTCCCACTTATAAAATAAGAGGATAATAAGAAGAACAAGAACTTATTAACAGCACAAGAGAAAAATAAAAAGAACAGAACTCCATTTACATCTCCCCTTTCGGGAAAAAATCATCTAGCATGGAACCATGGGAGATTCGTTTGTGGTATAGGAGCAACATAATTTCTTACACGGCTGCAGTTGTGTTCTTGGTTTGTGATACCATTGTTGGTCCCAAAGATGCTAAACCAATGCATAATGTCGTCATATTGGTTATCTTCAGCAATTTGATTTCTCTTGCTATGCACATTCACATTCACATTCATGAAACTACTTTTGGCGGTGTAAATTTTCCTAATCCGATTTCACCGGCGCTTTTCAAGTTATGCAACCCTCAGGGCGTGATACTCGATTGGACGGTTTTGCTCCTCTAACATCATAGGGTACCCACGGGACCCTATTTGCTTGGAGCATTCATATCGACACTAATCACGACCTTTTGTGTCGTGATGCTTCTTAGGCCGGTTACTACCGATATGGGCATAATGTACGCATTATGCGCTCTGACTATCGGAGTTTCAATTCGAGATTATAAACTCGATCAGCAAACTTGGATTACGTTTGGATTTTGTTGCTTTCTCGCCTATGTGAGAGCTTATTTGGAGCATAAAGCTACTGTGGCTGCTGAGAGACCGGTTGCTGAGGAATTGTTGTTTTTAACAATAATGATGCGGTTATTATTGTTAAGGAAGGTGTTGCTGCTGATGGTGGTGCTGGGAAAGAGGCTGTTGTTGGTGCTGGAAAAGAGGCTGCTGCTGGTGCTAGAAAAGAAGATGTTGGTGGTGCTAGGAAAGAGGTTGCTGGTGGTGCTAGGAAAGAGGTTGATGGTAGTGCTGCTAGTGCTGGGATGCTGCTGCTAGTGCTGGGAAAGAAACTGTTGCGGGTTGATGAAAGAAGCTATTGCGAATTGATGGGTAGATAACCCATTTTTTTGGGAAAGAAGTTGTTGTGAGTTGATGCGTAGATAACCTTTTTTTTATTTTTTTGGGAAAGAAGTTGTTGCGGGTTGATGGTAGATAACCTTTTTTTGGTGTTCATTATTTAATGTAATTCATTATGTGATCTTTTTAAATTAAGACTATATTTTGATTTTAAAATTAGTCTTCTACTGCTGCTCTACTCTTTTTCATCTAGTATTAAAAAAAAGCTTCGATTTTTAGTTAAAAAAAACTGTTCGTTTAGTCTGAAAATTTGTTTCAAAAGAAAAAAACTTCAATCTTCTTAAACCCCCAAAAAAAAAAATTGGATTAGAAATTTTCTGGTCATTACATTATAAAAGTGATGACGTTAATAAGAAATCAATTACGAGAGTTGACGGAATGATAAGGAATATTATTATTTGCAAGGTGTTCAAAATTAAAGTTATTCTCCCTATTATACTGACTTCTTCCAATAATAATTTATTCACCCTCTTTTCCTTCTAATTAATTGATTGTATGCTATTATTTTCATACATTATTCAAAGAAAATATTTGTATCCATTTTAAATTATTTTTTAATTCTCATTGTTTGACAAAATAAAGGTATGACAAATAAGAAAAGGAGATTTTTTTTCAATGCAGGTTATGATCTTTTATTCTTTCGCAAATTATGATGCATATTTTTTTGGTTCCTTAGAGGTATTCCATAATACTTTCAAATGAGGCTCACTAACATATAAATCATTGATAAAATAAAAATATACACAATACATGTACTTGTTATGTATATGAAGTTAGTCCTCTAATTAGCAAGGTAATCACTCCACTTCCTTTTTACGATATCACTCCACTTCCTTTTTTACGATGAGATATGTACTTCAGGACCACAATATGTTACATATCTATAAAAATTAAAATTGAAGCTAAAGCTCAAAGCCGAAGCTCTAACTAAGAATTCTACATTTAAGGGAGAAGCTATGGACTATGGTATACTAAGGAACGTTAGATATTGAGAATTTATATAGCTAACCCCAACTAACTTGAGATTGAGGCGTATTTGTTATCCTAAATAAAAAAGAATCAATTAATGCACCAATAAATACTATTGAAGTGCAACGACTATCACCTTACTCCAGTGCTGAACAACAAATGAGAAGTTCAACTGAATAGATTATCAGTTCAAATGAGAAGTTCAATCGAACAGATTATCAGTTTAATTAACAGAGATATCCTTTTCTAGTGATACTTAGATGTATCTATTTCTTGTTTGATGATATATTGATGAGTCTGGGATTTTGGCTCATTTAGGGCTTATTATTCATAATATTAGTGTCCTCGATGCCTATTTTTTGCTCTAAACTAATGTTTAAATGCTAATTAGTGTTATAAAGGCGAAAGAGCAAGGCAAGGACATTACCGGGCAAAAAGGAGCAGAAAAGATGAAAAAGGCTGAAGATAATGAAAGATGACAATCGCCAAAGCCACTTGGAAAGTCGCCGAGTGGCACTTCACCTCGCCAAATGTTACAGCGTGCCAGCCCTGGGGAGAAGCCAACTTGCGATGGAATAGGACCTTCGGCGACAAAGATTTTGATCGCCTAAAGTTACAGGGTCTGAAGAGTGAAAATTCAAGGAAAAATGGCGATGGTGAAGATCACTTGGCGCATTCCCGACTTGGTCGGCGATGCTCGACTAACTCCGCCGAATGACCTCGAAAGCCAAAATATGGGAGCGTATAAATTGATTTTCAAAAAAGAGAAAAGGGGATCCTGCCATTGTTAGACTCTGAGTTTTTGAGTGTCACGCCCCGAGGCTACCCCCTTGACGTAACACGGGACCTAGGATCACGAGTGACCCCAAGCTAACCCTGTGTCTATCATATCATAAGCATACTGAAATATACTGAAAACTGAGCTAAATGCATTGACCAAGCACTAATCATGAATTTAACATACTGAAACTGAATACTGAAGTATAACTAAAAACCTGATCAAATGCACTAGAGTCTGAATGTGGGAGCTACTATTAACCGACATAAAACCACGTGAGCTAAACATGGAGTCCGATGTATACGCCCTATCGAGAGGACCCAATATACCTTTCCAGGGGTATAAAGGCATGACTAGCGTGATCACTAAATCTGATACCCACAGAGGGGACTTACAACCTACGGGGGCACGTAGTTCTGGGACTATGAGGGTACGATGTACCCTAGTCCAACTTGGTGTTAAGCCTACTCCCAACTATAAATGTGTACAATACAACATAACTGAAATATACTGGATCGTTCAATATTCTGACATGCTAACTGAGAAAGCAACATTTAAGTACTGATAATTAAACATTTGAAATCTGAGGCATGTATATCTTTTTATCTGACCTATCTAGTGTAATTCATGAACTAAATGAATCTACACAACTAGGGTTCTGAGTTTCATGCAAGGAAATAAGAAACAACTTCACGAAAACATGATAATCTGATTAAGAATACTATAACAGCTAAATCACAACCAATATCTAAGGTTTTAGAAACCCTAGGTCTAAGCAAGATATAGCGAATCAAGAATCTGACTGAATTCTAGGGACCTAGTGGATGAAAGGAACCACTAGTGAAATCCCACATACCTGATGACGAATTTCACGGACGCTGGAACTGAAGAAAACCTGTTGCGTTCTTGGAGAGGGCTTGGTCGATTGCTTCTTCTCTTTTTCTCTAAGTTTTGATGAATTTTGGTGAATGAATCGCTTAGGGTAAGTTCTAACTAGAATATTAGGCTTAAATTGACCAAAATGACGGATTTTAGGTGTAAGACGACGTAGTTTAAATGTCCAACGCATATGGAAAAGACCAAAATGACCATGACTTAAAAGCTGTCGGAGCCATCGACGGCCCCCGACCGACGGACCATGGACTGACCGACGGTCCGTCCTAGCAGGGCGTCGTTTGGCATCTGGGACTAGGTTATGGGGGTCACGGACTACGGACCGTGGTCTAACATACGGTCCTTAGGTTTGGTCGTGGGTCGTTCCTTTTCTGAAATTTTTGGGCGGAGTTAAGGTGACCAACCACGGACCTATGGTTCAACCTACGATCCGTAGGTGGCTTCCGTCAGTGGCACCTGCAACTTCTGAAAATCTGCAAATTTGGTCTTTTTTGAATACGGGGTGTTACATTATCTCCCCCTTGGGAGAATTCATCCTCAAATGAAGTTTAAACTAGTTGAATATGGAGGGAAGGAGCTGCAATCCCTACCACTGAGTACTAGAAACTGAAATCTGACTGAACTGAGTTCCAAGAACATGCAAATATGCTAAAGATGCAAGAACAACTGAAGGAACATGATATTGAGACTGAATTTATGCAAGAGTAAGCTAAGACACTGGAGAGGAACTATTAGCTGAAGCTAAAACCGAATTGGAAGGAAAGAGATGAGGATACTTGGCCTTCATGGCTACCTCTGCTTCCCAAGTAGCTCCCTCTACAGACTGACTCCTCCACAAAACCTTCAATGAAGTGACTTCTTTATTTCTCAACCTACGAACCTGACGATCAAGAATTTCAACTGGCTCCTCTTCATAAGTGAGACTATCCTTCACACCCACACTCTCTAATGGTACTATCGATGCTGGATCACCCACACACTTCTTCAACAAGGAAATGTGAAAGACTGGATGCACGGCTGCTAGTTCTGATGGTAACTCTAATTCATATGCCACATTACCAACCCTTTTCAGGATTCTGTAGGGACCTACATACCTCGGACTGAGGTTCCCTTTCTTTCCAAATCTCATCACTCATTTCATAGGTGATACTTTCAGGAAAACACAATCATCAATTTCAAACTCTAAGTCCCTTCTCCTTACATCTGCATAGGACTTCTGGCGACTCTGAGCTGTCCTAATGAGCTGAACTTTTTCCATGGCTTCATAAACCGAATATGGCCCAATCAATGCTGCTTCACCTACTTCAAACCAACCAACTGGAGATCTGCATCTATGCCTATATAATGTCTCATAAGGGGCCATCTGGATGCTGAAATGGTAACTTTTGTTGTAGGTGAACTCTATAAGAGGAAGGTGATCATCCCAACTGCCCTTGAAGTCGATCACACAAGCTCTCAACATTTCCTAAGGTCTGAATGGTACGCTCTGCCTGACCATCTGTCTGTGGATGAAATGTTGTGCTGAGATTTACCTGAGTACCAAGACCTTTCTGAAACGATTTCCAGAAATGAGAGGTAAACTGTGGACCTCTATCTCAGATGATAGACAAGGGAACCCCATGCAATCTGAATATCTCCCTAATGTAGAGTTTAGCATAATCCTCTGCTGAATCTGTAGTCTTGACAGCCAAGAAAGTGCGCGGACTTAGTCACTCTGTCCACTATCACCCAAATAGAGTCATACTGTCTGCGGGTACGAGGTAAACCCGTAATGAAGTCCATGTTTATAACTTCCCACTTCCATGTAGGAATGTTAATCTCTTGAGTCATACCCCCTGGTTTTTGATGTTCTACCTTAACTTGTTGACAATTAGGGCACTTAGCAACAAAATCGGCTATGTCCCTCTTCATGCCATTCCACCAAAAGACTTCCCGTAGATCATGGTACATCTTAGTGGCACCTGGATGAATGAAATACCTGGAGTTATGAGCCTCTGTAAGGATCTGCTGCCTCAACTCATCCACTTCAGGAACACACAAGTGACCTTAGTAACAAGGCACACCATCTCCCCCTTGGGAGAAAACCTCTACTTTCTGCTGATGAACTGCACTTTTCAATTGAAGCAATATAGGATCACTATCTTGTTTTTCCTTAACCTCCGCTACCAATGAAGATTCTGATCTATTCTGAACTATCACACCACCATCTGCCATGTCCATAAGACCAACTTCTAAGCGAGCAAGCCAGTGAACATCTTTTGCTAATTCCTTATTTTCTTCCTCAACATGTGCTAAACTACCCATAGATAATCTGCTAAGAGAATCAGCTACTACATTGGCCTTACCAGGATGATAAAGCACATTCATATCATAGTCTTCGAGGAATTCAAGCCATCTTCTCTGACGAAGATTCAACTATTTCTGGGTGAACACATATTGGAGGCTCTTATGATCTGTGAATACATCAACATGCACACCATACAAGTAGTGTCTCCAAATCTTTAGGGCAAATACTACAGCTGCAAGCTCGAGGTCATAAGTCAGGTAGTTTTTCTCATGAACCTTAAGTTGTCTAGAAGCATAAGCTATGACCTTACCCCACTGCATCAACACACAACCTAGGCCGACCCTGGATGCATCACAATAGATTACATAACCGTCTGAACCATCTGGTAGAGTCAAGACCGGAGTTGTGGTCAACTTAGTCTTCAATTCTGCAAAGCTTTACTCACACTCATCTGACCACTGGAACTTAACCTTTTTCTGAGTCAACTTGGTCAATGGGGAAGCCATGGATGAAAATCCTTCAACAAATCTCATGTAATAACCGGCCAAACCCAAGAAACTCCTGATATCTGTTAGAAAGGTGGGTCTGGGCCATTGCTTCACTGCCTCTATTTTCTGAGAATCCACTCAGATTCCTTTGTTGATACCACATGACCAAGGAAAGCGATCGACTGTAACCATAATTCACATTTGCTGAACTTAGTGAATAACTGGTGATCCTTGAGAGTTTGCAGAACAACTCTCAGATGAGTCGCAAGCTCCTTCTCACTCCGAGAATAAATGAGGATGTCATTAATAAAGACAATAACGAATAATTCCAAATACTATTTGAACAACCTGTTCATTAAGTCCATAAAAGCTGCAGGAGCATTTGTTAGTCCAAAAGACATAAGTATGAATTCATAATGACCATACCGAGTTCTAAAAGCTGTCTTCAGAATGTCACAATCTCTGACTCGGAGTTGATGATAGCCAGATCGAAGGTCTATCTTAAAAAAGCAACTGCGCCCTGAAGTTGGTCGAAAAAGTCATCAATCCTGGGGATGGAATACTTATTCTTGATTGTGACTTTGTTCAACTGCCGATAGTCAATGCACATTCTGAGAGAACCATCTTTCTTTTTCACGAAAAATATTAAAGCACCCCATGGAGAGATACTAGGTATGATGAAGCCCTTATCTAGAAGGTCTTTTAACTGTTCTTTCAATTCCTTAATCTCGGCTGGAGCCATTCTGTAAGGAGGAATCGAAATAGGCTAGGTATCTGGAAGGAGATCTATTCCGAAGTTGATTTTCCTTTCGGGAGGAACTCCAGGAAGATCTTCTGGGAACTCATTTACTACTGGAACTGACTCAAGAGTTGGAGTTTCGGAGTTTGAATCCTTAAGCCGAACAAGATGATAGACATACATACCCTTTGGAAATCATCTTTCTGGACTTAAGGTAAGAAATGAATCGACCCATAGGCAGTGAGCTACTACCTTTCCATTCTAAGACTGGCTCGTTTGGAAACTGAAACCAAACGATCCTAGTTCTACAATCGACTGAGGCATAACATGAATGTAACCAATCCATGCTTAGAATGATATCAAAATCTACCATTTCTAACTCTACAAGATCTGCTGAGGCGACTTTCTGAGAGACTGTGACAGGGCAATTTCTGTATACCCGTCTAGCTATAATTGGGTCACCAACTGGAGTAGAGACTGAGAAGGGTTCTGAAAGAGTTTCTGGACTGACGCCGAAGTTGACTGCTATATATGGAGTTACAAAAGACAATATAGCCCCTGGATCTAACAATGCATAATCATCTAAGTGAAATACTCGCAACGTACCAGTGACCACATCAGGAGAATCTTCCTGATCCTGGCGAGCCTAAAGAGCATACAACCTGTTCTGGCGCTGACCGCCACTTGTACCAGATGAATCACCCTGCTGAGTTGGGCGACCTGCTGGTGATGCTGGAGCTGTAGACTGAGCCCTATTGTTATCACCTTTTTGCCCCTTCCTGGCAGAAGGGCAATCCCTCAAACTATGGCTAGATTGACCACACCCAAAGCACCCTTCCTTGCCTGCAAAACACTCGCCTGGAAGGTTTTTACCACACTTTGGACAAGTTGGGAAAGTCCTGTTACCTGAAGCACTCCCCTGAGACTTAAAGCCTGATACCCTACCTTTCTGATCTTGTCGAAACCTGGGGATGGAACACTAGTTGATGAAGGTGTTGGGGTTGTAGACCTCTACTGAAACTGTGAGCGATTTCCACTACCCAATTTCTGCTGAGAGTATTCATAATTCCCTGTTCTAGCCTTCTTGTTGACCTTAGCCATTTCCATAAGCTTATCTCCCTCAACCTGTTGAGCATGAGTCATGAGCCTAGAGATATTCATATCCTCTAACAACATAGCATTTCTGCACTCTGTCTTCACTAAGTCGAATACCCCAAACAACAACTTACTCATCAGTGCCCTCGAATCAGCAACCATTTGTGGAGCATACCTGTAGAGTTGAGTGAACCTCAGCCCGTACTCTTGGACTAACATTGTACCTTGCCTCAAATTCATAAACTCCTGAGCTTTAGCCTCTCTTAACTCTCTTGGGAAGAACCTGTCTAGAAAAGCTCCAGTAAAACACTCCCAAGTCACAGGAGCTGCATCCGCACCCCTATTTTATTTTCTTTCCACGGAGTGAACCAGATGTGATCCACATCCTTAAGCTGGTAGGATGCCAACTCTACCCTATCATTACCAGTCACTTGCATCACTCTAAAGATTTTCTTAACCTCATCAATGAAGTTCTGTGGGTCCTCACCAACCTACGACCCTAGAAATTATGGTGGATTCATACGAACAAAATCTCGAACCCTGGCTGCAACTGATCCACTATTAGTGTTAGTAGGTATTGGGACTTGCTGATTATTCTGGTTAGCTACACTTTGATCCAAGAGCTGTATCGCATTCCGAAATTCTGTATTCGTAACCTCATGATTCGGGACTGGAGTAACTGCGTTAGCATTACATGCATTAGCATTTCGTGCGTTATCTCTACGATGAGGCATGATCTGAAACGCATAATGACAGATTAGAAAGGAGAAGTTGGATCATACCCACGCACGATAAGAATAATAAAGAAAATGAAGTTTTCTTAAAAAGCTTTGTAGCCTCCCTCTCATTAGATATGGTGCACTTCACACCCATGAAAGAGACTCTACTTAGTGCGACTTTCAGACATCCTAGGACTCTTGAACCTAATGCTCTGATACCAAATCTTTCACGCCCCGAGGCTACCCCCTTGACGTAACACGGGACCTAGGATCACGAGTGACCCCAAGCTAACCCTGTGTCTGGCATATCATAAGCATACTGAAAGATACTAAATAAAACAAGTACTATGCGGAAGCTAAATCAATAGATAACTGAAAGTGGGGAATACCCAACTAGTCTGAAGTATAAAAACATACTAAGAGTTTAACAATACTGAGAGATAAATTTAACAAGTCAAGTTGATTCTAGTACTATGTCTGAAAAGCCTCTTACTGACTAGAGTTGTTGGGACATGCCCCCAGCTAACTCTAGCAAGACTGAAAGCTGAATAAAAGACTAAAAATCAAACGCATGTCGGTTGTCCTCGAAGTATAAGGAATCACCACTAAAGCTAATGAATACAGACCAAAAGTTGATCTAAGCGTGATCTGGATGCTGAATACCTGGACCTACATCATGAAAGGATATAGCGCAGAGTATGCGTCAGTAGTTGGAATGTACTGAGCATGCAGGATATGGAATATAGCTAAACAAATATAACTGAGCAATAACATAATCTGAACAAAATAATAATACTGAAATATACTGAAAACTGAGCTAAATGCAATGACCAAGCACTAATCATGAATTTAACATACTGAGACTGAATACGAAAGTATAACTGAAAACCTGGTCAATGCACTAGAGTCTGACTGTGGGAGCTACTATTAACCGACAGAAAACCACGTGAGCTACACGTGGAGTCCGATGTATACGCCCTATCGAGAGGACCCAATATACCTTGCCAGGGATATAAAGGCATGACTGGCGTGATCACTAAATCTGATGCCCACAGAGGGGACTTACAACCTACGAGGGCACGTAGTTCTAGGACATGAGGGTATGCTGAACCCTAGTCCAACTTGGTGTTAAGCCTACTCCCAATTGGAAATGTGTACAATACAACATAACTAAAATATACTGGATAGCTCAATATTCTGACATGCTAACTGAGAATGCAACATTTAAGTATTGATAATGAAACATTCGAAATCTGAGGCATGTATATCTGTTTATGTGACCTAGCTAGTGTAATTCATGAACTAAATGAATCTACACAACCAGGGTTCTGAGTTCCATGCAAGGAACTAAGAAACAACTTCACGAAAACATGATAATCTAATTAAGAATACTATAACAGCTAAATCACAACCAATATCTAAGGTTTTAGAAACCCTAGGTCTAAGCAAGATATAGTGAATCAAGAATCTGACTGAATTCTAGGGACCTAGTGGATGAAAGGAACCCACTAGTGAAATTCCACATACCTGGTGACGAATTTCACGGAGAAATCTTTCGATTTCGGGGCTGGAACTGAAGAAAACCTGTTGTGTTCTTGGAGAGGGCTTGGTCGACTGTTTCTTCTCTTTTGCTCTAAGTTTTGATGAATTTTGGTGAATGAATCGCTTAGGGTAAGTTCTAACTAGAATATTAGGGTTAAACTGACCAAAACGACGGAGTTTAGGTGTAAAACGACGTATTTTAAATATCCAACGCATAGGGAAAAGACCAAAATAACCCTGACTTAAAAGCTGTCAGAGCTATAGACGACCCCTGACTGACGGTCCGACCTGGCAGGGCGTCGTTTGGCATCTGGGACTAGGTTATGAGGGTCACGATCCATGGACCTGGACCACGGATCGTGGTCTGACCTATGGTCCGTAGGTTCGGCCGTGGGTCGTTCCTTTTCTGAAATTTTTGGGCGGAGTTGAGGTGACCAACCATGAACCCCACCTACGGTCCGTAGGTGGCTTCCGTCGGTGGCATCTGCAACTTCTGAAAATCTACAAATTTGGTGTTTTTCGAATACGGGGTGTTACATTGAGAGTTTTCTAGTAGATTTTCAAGTTGGGTTATCGATACTAAGGCAATTTGGAGTATTGTAAAGACGTGGATTGTACTACCCACCTTATGGAGAACATAGTTAGTAATATTTTCTCGTTTTTCATAATGTGTGGCTAAAACCCCCATTTTTGGGGGTTTTATTATGTGATTAATTATTTCAATTAGCTTATGGGTGTTAGTAATTACTTATTTAAATGCTATTTGTAAGTGGGTTCGATTGATAATTGTATATTAACTTATGAATTGTTGTTGCAAATGCAGTTCTAGTCTAGTATTCTATGCTTGCTTGAGAAAGAGGCTTTAGAATTAAGGTTATCAATTGATGATTGTTGTGATAGGGTTGTTGTGGATTCAGCTCGAGAGAGTGAATCTTAATTCGATCCTACCTATCTAGCTCGAGAGAGTAGATAAATTGAGGTTTTGGGTTGTTTATAGTGTGATGCTTGTTGAGGTTCGAGAGAACTCACTTGATTCGTGATAGTTGATCGAGAGATGGCTATTACATCTAAAGCATAGCCTACCCACTAAGATTCAGCGACCTTTAGTAATTAGTAATCACCCGTATAGCGAAATTGGCAATTAATCGATCACATCCCCAAGTATCCCTTTCTACTTGATTATTCCCCTGTTTCGTAGTTGTTAATTGACAAACCGTATCCCCCCATTTGATACTAGTTGTCAACCCCTTTGATTTACTTCAATGATTTCGATAATTTTTATTCCTACAACCGATTAGAATATGCCTTTCACTTCATAATTGAATTCTCTACCGTATCACTCCCTGTGGGATCGACCCCAACTCTTCATTGAGTTTATACTAGATTGCGATCGCCTACACTTAGTATTGGATGAAGTGTAGTTGAGCGTTATCATATATGCAGCTAGCCGGCCCCCGATGGCTGATCTCTCTGCCTCTCCCCGTAGCCTGTTCCTCCACTCATGGACGGTTTCCTCTCAAAGCTTCAAGGTCGTGGTTACGTCTGTCAAGAATTTTAGGTGGGCGCTGCCCTGGGTTCGTGTAAGATCCAAGACTAGTAAGTCCTTGTTGTTTCATGACTTGAAAGTATATATAACCATAGCAATCTATCACATATATATGTAGTCACTGTGTTAGAGCAGAGGTAATAAAAGTGTATCAAGTGTTGATACCCATTATATTCCTGTTTGATCATTTACTTTCAACTTCTTATATTTAAGAAATTTCATAGTTACATTAACGTTTGCTTCGTTAATTCTAACTTCTAGCCCACCACATTATCCTTTTTTCAGTTTTAACATGCCAAAATATTCACATCAACTTCTTGATTAAACATGTGCAGTGAAAAAATGCTACAATTTCTTTGCTGATATTGTTTGGAGACGACAAGTTGCTTCTTTTTTAGTCTTTGTTTTTGTGCTCTCTAGTTGTGCTTGTTCATTGTCTTGGTGTGCTCAATATTTGGAGACGACAAGTTGCTTCTTTTTTAGTCTTTGTTTTTGTGCTCTCTAGTTGTGCTTGTTCATTGTCTTGGTGTGCTCAATATTGTATATTGGGTGGTATATCTTTAGTAACATTCCCTCATTTTGCACGGGCTATGGCATATTGATGTTGACGGGCGATCCATGTATTTACAAGATCTTGGTGTCTCTCGAGCTGATTCTCATAATTGCTGGCACTTTTATTCATCATCTTGTGATGTACTCTATTATTTATTGGTTTCGCGACATGCCTTTCCGTTTAATTGGTGCCAAGGTAAAATTTATGATCGAGCTCATTCCTATAATAATGTTGGCAGCCTTGCATCACCTTTTGGAGTTCAATTATGGGTATCTCCATCTAGTGGTAGGCTTCACCACATATTTCTATACCATTGCACACTTCATGCATGTAGCGTATGATATTGAGGGAAAAGACGTATTGTTGGGATTAGTAATGCAGGTTCTTGCTTACCTTCTGAACGGAGAATTGTTAGTTAGAGCTTTGGCTTTGAGCTTCTGCGTTGTGTTGTGTTTCTATAGATACGTCATACGTGATGTATTCTGCTCCTGAAGTACCTGAGCATCATAAAAAAGGAGTTGGAGCGGTTGCCTTGCTGATGTGAAAGAGGACTAATTTTATAGCATCTCATAAATTGTGTTATTTGGTGAGTCTTTGATTCACATTTGTTCTAGCTTGTCTTATAACCGTATCAATGAGAAAAAATAAAGTATTTAGATTTTTCGATACCTTTTTTGTCTTACGCATGATGTGTCTTTTGCTTTCAAGCATTGTTATATTGCCTCATTTGTCCACTTTTTCATTTCATTTTCTTTTTCAAATTTTGATAAATAATCTAGCCCCATCCCTAATTATTTTCTATTGCAATCAATCACCATTTTTGTCTTTTCATAAAGTTAACTACATTGAGATATGACGAACCATGGGCTTGAGATGTATTTCCCAATTTATTCACTTTGCTTTGTTAATTCATCCAAAGCTTTCAATTTTAATAGAGATAATATTTTCAGGGAATATTTATCTATATATGCACCATTTGATCAACTAATTTACAATATATATATTTATATATATATATATATACACCTGTAACGAGAACCTTCTAATTAGAAAGGTAATCGCTCCACCTCCTTTTTACGATGAGCTAGTACTTCAGGACCATAATATGTTACGTATCTATAGAAACTAAAATGGAAGCTGAAGCTCTAACTAATAATTCTACATTTAAGGGGGAAGTTATGGACTATGGTATACTAAAGATGGTCAAGCGACTCTTTTCGTCAGGAATATATCATATCATATTTATAAGTGAAATGATACTCTATCTATTAAGTTTCATAATTTTAACACCCTTAAAAACAACAAGCGGAAGTAGCCCAGTAATCCGAGCCCTTGAAAAGCCAAGGTGTAGGAACGCGGGTTCAATTCTCAGTAGTTGTGTTGGCCTTTAAGCCCTTTTTTATATTTTAAAAAGAACTTTAGTAAATAAAGTTTTTAATATCATAAATGTATAAATTTTCTAATATCATATAATTGATATATAACTTTTATAAGATTGAAACATAAAAATTTAAAATTTAAAATGCCTACGTTTGAAATTTAAGTTAAACTAGCTAGACTATCCCATTTTACCACTAACTCCACTTTATGCTCCCTTTATTGCACTACTGCACAATCAAAGGCACCAGCAATTTTAAATGTAGATGCACAAATGAATTTTATTTTCTTGCACTCTCTCATCATATATTAGGTTAGGTAAGCATTGCAATTTAAATATATTAATTTATTAGTTAATTTGAAAGTTTAAGATATTTATATGGTTTTTATACACACACTGCCAAACTATCTAATTTCAAAGAAATAACTTAATTTAATTAGGAAAAAAATACGAAAAATATATATATGTACGCCATGCAACTTTGGATTAATTTATTTATTTATTATGACAAGGAAACTCAAACTTAAATCTCGGTCATATGCAATGGCTCACAAACTACATATAAAAGGTAATCATACAAGGCAAATTTTGTGAAACGAGCTCGACCCAGAAGATTAACCTCCTTATTTCACCTACAGAGGCAAATTTACAATTTTTAAAATATGGGTGCATCACTAAAAAAAATTATATTATAGTGAAAATTGATTCTTAGTCTACAAGGTAGCTAATTCAATATTCAATCAAGTGTACCATTTACACTTTTAGTAGCATGTGCCAATGTCTCAATGGCGGAGCCACGTCTATTCAATTCACTAAAAATTGAAGGCACAAATTCGAGTGCTTTATCATCCTATGTGTTTTGATATTTTAATAATTGTTTCAGTAACAAAATAAGCAGTAGTAACTAATAATTTGATACATACCCTGACTACTTGAAAAGATACAAATATACTCATAAAATAATTGGCAAAACTTCATAAATTTTGATAAATCAACCACCTTACTTTCTAACGATTTGGCTCTCCTCATGTACTCTCCTTTCATTTCGTCAAGTACATATCTAGATGAGAGACATGTGTCTTATTTAACTTTTAAAGGTAAAAAAATAAAGAGGAATTTTTGCAAATAGTCATTCTAATAAACTTAATTATGTTCCATAGCTATAGTTTGCATATTTACCGGTTATAGCTACAGTTTAAGTTGTCTCATTTGTATAATTTGCGGATACGTTTGTATAATTGAGTTATTTTTGTATAAAATAACGAATTATACAAACATAAACATATGAACTTTAAACAGTTATATGAATTATATTACACAAAATTACATTATACAAAATTGTGATGCATACAAACCGCAACCTCTAAGTCAGCTTGCCTTTTGCCATTATACAAACTCGAAACCCCAGCCCACATAATTATCACTGAATATTGGTCGCGAGTGGTAATTAACTAAAACTATAGCTATGATGACTACTAGTATATTTTTACTTAACCATGTAATTTCCCAAAAATAAATAAAATCACCAATACTTTTTTTGTCTTACACTTGATGTGTCTTTTAATGGTGAAACATAGCCAACCAATTTCTTTGATGGAAAAACCACCAAACTTTCACAGATCGAAGTTGGTGCCCTTATATATAACTAGTTAAGTGTACGTATTTTGTATGTGTGTTTCATGTCATTAATAAAACTATATGTGTAATATTATTAAAAAGCACTAATGACGCTGAAACAAATTGTTCCTTCAATTGTTCTAGTACATAACTTCATCGGACAAAAACATCATAGGAGTAGCACAAGTTAAAATAAGCACTGTCGGTACTTGGATACCTTAAGGAGTAAAAGAGGGGTCAAAAAAAAAAAACTTTGCACTACAATGAGACCTAACGGCGATCAGCCACTCCCGGTGGCCGGTTAATGTTTATCAGTAACCGAGTTCCCACCGTTGCCTTCATTAGGGTCCGAGAAGCCTTATAGTTCAAATCCTAATTTGCATATGTAGAGTCTCTTACCATGGTTGGAGGTATCCCACAGATCAAATGGACAGAGGAAGAAGTAGATAGAATGAATCAAATTGAAGAGCTTCAATTTGCGGTAATTGGCGAATTTACTTATGAGTGGAATGATCTGGAGGAATTAAGGAGAATTATAACACAACAATGTGATGTAAATGGCGACTGTCAAATCGGCCTATTTCGTAGTAAACATATACTCATTCGTTTGACAAAAGCAGGAGGACTTTATAAATATTGTGCCTTTTACATCACGTGCAAGGATGGGTATTCATACTTAATGAGAACTTTGATATATGATTCTAGGTTTAAGATTAACTTAGAAACCTCGATGGCCATGGCGTGAATTTCTTTTCCTAACTTATTGCCGACCTTTTTTGTCAAGGAATATTGTTTGTTCTCCTTAGCCGCTATTGTGGGCAAACCTATACAACTAGATCAAGCCGCTATAAAAAAGACTAGACGTAGTTGTGCTCGTGTGAAAGTGATAGTTGATCTAAAAGAAAAGTTCTCTAAGGCCGTGCAAATGAAGATAGAGAATGAATGAAGCTACAGGGGAAGTAGGTCTAGCATGATTGGCATCAAATACGACTACATTCCCAAGTATTGTTTTGAATGCAATATGCAAGGTCATAGCAAGGAGGAATGTAGAAATTGTAATCCACCAACGTACAAAGAATAAAATGAACATCAGCGCAAAGGTGAAGAGATGAAGATCCAGGAACATGCTCACGTACATAGATTACAAAAAAGGAAAGCTAAAATTATATCTAGTGGGCGAATTGTTGGAGACCCAGGGCAGTGGAATGTGGTGAGGGATAAACGTACTTCTGATAACGTAATCCCTCTTACAGTCAAGAACAAATTTGAGGCCCTTGCACATGATGAGAATGAGGAGGGCAAAAGTATGCAGGTGGCAATTAAAACAGCAGTCAGTTCCAGTAAATGACAATAATACATCTCATAAAAATGGGGATGAAGGAGAAAAGGTTATGTCAACTAAGGAATGGATCTCGCAATCTTTTGGACTGGCTTTGGAAATAGGATCTTCATCGGCAGCAGTTCCTGTGCATATAGTAGAAAGTCAGCAATGTGAAGATAAAGGAGGTGAAAGTAGTATGAGTTGTACAAAGAGTATTGATAATGAACAGAACAAACAACAACAAATTGTTTTGAACAATCAGGAGGATAATTATATTATTCCTAGTCAACATAGCAGCACACAGTCTATTCATCACTTTGATCATGTTGAAGGTCAAGAAGTTGTTAGCAGCAAAGCAGTGAGCTCAAAAAGTGTAGAGGTCACACAAAGTCCTCTAAGAAATGGATATGAAAATAATGATGATATTGTGGTGGAATCTACTAGAAATAATAGTTTGGCAGTAGTATTAGTACCTACTGCAGTACAAACAGATGAATCCCAAATGTTGTCCATACAAAGAAAATCTCCTAATAAAGTACTGCATGATATCATATCTCATAATGTGGAGGAGAAAGACATGATAGAAGGTTGTGAGCAAAATGGTTATGCAGTAATGGTAAAGGACGACACTGAAGATGCATTGGAACACAAAGCCAAAGAAGCTGATTTATCGCCTAGAGTGATGAAAGCTGCAAGAAGAGGTAAAAAGCAAGGAGATGGAGAAAGTGCTCAACCTATCAGAATCCAGCGAAAGAGAACGAAATCAACCAATTCTAGATGATGAAATCCTTTATTTGGAACATTAGGTAGGTGAAGACTCAACAAACTTTTCAAAGAGTTCAAATGCTACACAAATACCCAATTTTTCTTTTATTGCTCTTATGGAACCTTTTCAAGATAGTAGATACATCAACAAATACAGAAGAAGACTGAAAATGCCCCTAGAAACCTCCAACTGTAATGGAACAATATGGGTGTTCACTAATCATGAGTATGACATTACAGTTGTTAGAGATACAGAACAACAACTAACTCTTAATATGAAGCATCAGATCATGCCTTATAATTTTTATATCACCACTGTGTATGCTAAGTGTAGTGCATATCAAAGATTATCATTATGGAATGATATTTATCAACTGGCAGAAGATATTATCGGGCCTTGGTTAGTTGGGGGTGATTTTAATGTGGTGATGAATGATGAAGAAAAGATAGGGGACCTCCCAGTAGTAGATGCTGACCATGAAGATTTTGAATTTTGTATTTCAAATTGTGAGTTAACAGAAGTGCCCTATAAAGGTAGTCCGTTCACATGATGGAATGGTAGAGCAGGTAATGATTGTATTTTTGAAAGGTTGGACAGAATTCTAATTAATCAGGATATGGTGAATTGGTTCAATCACACTGAAGTTGATCGTTTACCAAGAACTGGGTCAGATCATGCTCCTATGATTCTTTCTTTTGAAGAGAATAATTCTAGATATAGAAAGCCATTCAGGTTTCTAAAATTCTAGACAGATCATGAAGATTTTAAGGAGACTGTTAGGCAGAACTGGATTTCCAATGATGCTGAAAATCCTTTTATAGCTTTTAAGGAGAATATCAAAAGGGTCAAAACAGCATTGACCAAATGGAGCAAGGATACTTATGGCGATATCTTCAAGCAATTAATTATCAGAGAGGAGATTGTAAATATTAAAGAGAAGTTATTTGAAGAAGATCCAAATGTCATTAATAGAACTGTGCTACAAAAGGCTCAACCTGAATTTAAAAGGTATCTTCATTTTGAGGAAATCTTTTGGCAGCAAAAAGCAGGCTATGAATGGTTTGATAATGGAGATAGAAATACAAAAAAATTTCATAGTAATAGTGAAGGGAAGAAGGAAAAGATTGCAGCTAAAAAGAATATAGAATAGACAGGGGATCTGGTTGGAAGATAAATGAGAGATAGCTGTTGAAGCTATTGATTTCTATCATGAACAATTTTCACAAGAGAGGGATGCTACAGATGTCTCTTTGTTGAGACACATTCCAAGTTCTGTTTCTGATGATGAGAACATTGTATTATGTAAAATTCCAGATTTAGAAGAGGTTAGAACGGTTGTGTTTAACCTAAATGGAGATAGTGCTTGTGGGCCTGATGGTTTGACAGGGAGATTTTATCAATTTTGTTGGGATATTGTTGGAAATGATATCCTTACAATGGTTCAGGACTTTTTTCAAGGTAACTCATTGCCCAAGTCCATAACTCATACTAACTTGGTGCTAGTACCTAAGAAAGAAAATGTACAATCTTTCTCTGATTTAAGACCTATTAGTTTGAGTAACTTCATCAATAAGATTCTTTCGAGAATTACTCATGACAGGCTTCAATCATTGCTACCTAATTTGATCTCAAGCAATCAATCTGGTTTTGTGAGAGGTAGAAGCATCATTGAGAATGTCCTATTGTGTAACACCCCAGAAAATTTTTTGAGCTAAGACTTGAACCATCCTTCGTAGTGAGTAAGTTTTTACAAAGGAATTTAAATTTTTCCTAAGTGTTAAGGTCACTAGATGTAGCACCTTGAGTTCCAAAAAGAACTAAATTGGAAATAGCAAAATCTGAAATTTTGCAAGTTATGCTTA
>JAJONR010005180.1:0-37476 GCA_029582245.1 Solanum etuberosum
TGTCTTGGAGCTGTTAAAGTATTCCAGTGGTTCTACATGTACCACCTTGCTTATGAGAATTTATAGAAGAGCTACCATGGATATTTACAGTTGTCCAATAGTCTTAATATTCATCTATTCGTTGGGTAGGATATTTGGGCAGATGACATATTTGGTGTTGTCTTGGAGCTGTTAAAGTATTCCAGTGGTTCTACATGTACCACCTTGCTTATGAGAATTTATAGAAGAGCTACCATGGATATTTACAGTTGTCCAATAGTCTTAATATTCATCTATTCGTTGGGTAGGATATTTGGGCAGATGACATATTTGGTGTTGTCTTGGAGCTGTTAAAGTATTCCAGTGGTTCTACATGTACCACCTTGCTTATGAGAATTTATAGAAGAGCTACCATGGATATTTACAGTTGTCCAATAGTCTTAATATTCATCTATTCGTTGGGTAGGATATTTGGGCAGATGACATATTTGGTGTTGTCTTGGAGCTGTTAAAGTATTCCAGTGGTTCTACATGTACCACCTTGCTTATGAGAATTTATAGAAGAGCTACCATGGATATTTACAGTTGTCCAATAGTCTTAATATTCATCTATTCGTTGGGTAGGATATTTGGGCAGATGACATATTTGGTGTTGTCTTGGAGCTGTTAAAGTATTCCAGTGGTTCTACATGTACCACCTTGCTTATGAGAATTTATAGAAGAGCTACCATGGATATTTACAGTTGTCCAACTGTCTTAATATTCATCTATTCGTTGAGTTCATGTTCCGATTTTGTGTGGTTGAATGTGGGGACTATTGGTCTAGTCTACCGTTCTTAAGGGTTATCTATAATCACACCTACTAATCTAGCATTTTGACAGTGTTGTTAGAGATTATGTATGCTTGGGTGTATCGCTCGATGGGTGGTTACTTGATCATTTCCTTCTTTGGGTTAAATAAGTTTGATTCTCCCTTGATGAGTACATGATGTCTAAAGATCAATTTTTTATAACTTAAGCTCGTAGAAATTTTATGTTGAGAAAAGGAAATATTGTAAGATCTATGATGGTTTGTGCATTATGAGTGTGTGGTGGTTGGTTCAAGTTCATTTCTGATTATAACCAGTATTGATTCAAGATTTTATCATGGTTATATGAGAAAAGATTCGCCGTGATGGTTGTGTCAAGGTATTTGAGAACATGTTGTGGATGTGTGTATGATTAACTTTGGTAGTTATTGGGAGTAGTTTTTTTTGTTAGTTGAGTTTACATACAACAATAGTTATCATTCGAGTATTGAGATGGCCCCATTTGAGGCATTGTATGGGAGAAGGTGTAGGTCTTCAATTGGTTGGTTTGATGCATTTGATGTAAGACCTTGGGAGACCAAGCATGATATGCACAAAAGATATCCATACTTTTTTGTCGATTTAAGTACGCTTTCACACCCTGGCCTTATTTTGATCGTTCAAGGACGAACGATGGGTAAATTGGTATCTAATGTAACGACCCATTAGGTCGTTTTGAGTACTAGAGCTTCATATTTTATAAAAGACTATTAGGATAGATTTTAAATGAGTATTTTGGACTATTCGTAACTACAGTTATATAATTAATGGGGTAATTTTAATAATTAATTTAGTTGGTGGTTAAATAAAAAATAACATTAAAATTAGTAGTGGGCCACTTTTACCACCTTTATAATTAGTCATGTATAATAATTAGGATAGTAAATAATCTGTAGAAGAAAAGAAAAAAGGGGAAGAGGAAAATAACAGAAAGCGGCGACAACTAAAAGAATGGCCGACGGTGGCTTCAGTTAAGCATAGGTTAGTGGTCCAACTTCTTCAACCTTTATTGAATATTACTATTATATTCCTACATTATTATAAATATTTTCCTCTTAGAAGAAAGACATTTAAATATTTGGGAAATTATATTGAATTGGGAATTATGTTATGTTAGAGATTGTTAAATATATATATATATTAGCAGGTAATGATGACTTCTAGTGGGTGTCTAAGTGCATTAAGAATTTCATTCTTTTTGGCATCATACTGGTTCTGTTAGTATGAATGGACGTACAAGTAGTGTTGCAAATTGTTTTCGCTGCGAGTAATTGGTTTCACAATAGTGAGTTTTTGATTACTAAATTATATTACTTATCATATTATAAATTAAGTTTTGGGATATTAAAATAAGCAGTTAAATATTGGGTGTAAGGTATTATATGAATATTATTAGATTAAGTTACTTGGAGGAATATAAACTTAACCCTAGACATAAAATTTGAGACATATGAGACTTGATAAATTAGTTGGTAGCAAAATTTTGGAATTTGATTATAGATTTGGATGAGTTATTGGGTCTAGGATAGACATGTAGTAATATGAGTGTCTATAGACTTGTTTGCTTATGAATATTGTGTACTTGATAGATTGGAAACGTTCGAAGGCATTGAGCAAAAGAAAAGCATTGGGGAATTAGCTTGCTTGACTTCGGTTCTTCGGTGGAGGTAGGTTATGGTTTATTCTATGTGATAGATAGACTCTTAATAGTGATTGATAATCATTGAGTGATATTGTGAATTTTTCTATGTACTTGGCTGTGTGGTTTGAATAATTCATGTGTTGTTGTGATTGGTTTGAAATCCCAAGACCGCGAAATCCATAAAGGCTTAATGAAGAAGGCTTTTAAAGTGATACCTTGAATAAAAAAGGCTTAATAAAATATTGTTAAGGGAGTGGAAAGAGATGATAAAGAATGACAAATGAATTAAAGATATCTTCTGATCGGGTGCCACGATCTGGTACGATATATTCGGATCGGGTGCCACGAGCCGGCACGATATATTTGGATCGGGTGTCACATTCGGACATGGTATTATTGGATCGGGTGTCACGTTCTGACATGGTATTTTTGAATCGAATGTCACGTTCTGACACGATATTATTGGATCGGGGGTCTCGCTCCGGCACGGTAACATTAAAGGAAAACATATTGAATTAACTTAATGTACTCAATCTCAAAGAACCCATTTCCCAAATGAGCGTGGTGTGGAGGCATGAGTCCACGTGTGTGTGCTTGATATTGTTACTGATTACGTACTTGCTTCAGTGTTGTTGTCACTTGTTCATTGTGTTTATTGCTTGCCACCTACTAAGTGTTGTAGTTGAATTCATGTTACTACTTTGTGCATATTAGTTTTTATTTTGGGTCGGTCGATGATATCTACTCAGTACATGTTGCCTTATACTGATTCCTACTTGTGTTTTCCTTCGTTTTCCTTTTGTAGAGTGCACCGATTGTACCAGCGACTTCAACTCACCCTCAGCTCTAGCTAGTCTCCAGCACATCAGGTTCCAGGATGAGTTATTCATTTTAGCTTGTGTTCGATATTCTCAGTTATGACATGATGTCCTTAGTTTTCGGACATAAACTATTTTGTTCATTTACTTTTGTGTGTTGATATTCTTAGACTTAGTAGTTGGAGATTAGATGTCCTTGATGTGATGACTTTCAGGTCTTGGGGATAATATGTAATAGACTCTAGAGGTGTTTTTTATTGGTTACTTTAATAAGTTTTAAGCTTCCGCACTATGGTTAGTATTTCATAAGATGAACGATAAATATAAGTTGGGGTTGAATTCATTGGTTTTCTCACCTAGGAGGTTAAGTGTGGGTGCCAGTCATGACTCGTTTTGGGGTCGTGACAGTCCCTCAAACCATTTTTCAATCTCATTATTCGAATATCCTCAGAATGCATCATCGAGTCATCACCTTACTCAACCCTTTCAAATTGCTGAAATTTTTTAATTAGACCACGCATCCTATCAATAACTCTATCACTTCCGAATCAAATCTAGACTCCAAGCAATACACGACACACCAATGATTCATATGAAGAATCACGCACGAGTCATCACTATAATACAGAGAGTGGAATGAAGTGATAGGAATCAAGTTGGACCAAGGACGCACGATAAAGATTCAAAAAGTGAAGATTTTTCCTAAAACTCACTATAGCCTCTAGAAGATAAGTACAGATATCTCCGTACCAATCCTCGAGACTCTACTTAGACTCGGCTTGTATACACGTGAGACCTATGAACCTGGGGCTCTGATACCATTTTTTCACGACCCAAAAATAAACGTAATGGTACTCGTCTTATCCTACTAAGACGAGTCAGCCTAAAACCCAACTAATACGGTGAATGCGGAAGTAAAACGAGAACAAATGTTCAATACTATAAAATAATATGAAAACTTATAATCAACTTAAATATACCCCAAAACCTAGTTATCACGTGAACAAGCCTCTAATGTATTGCAATGGATTTGAAAGAAAACACAAGTCTCAAATGATGTTGTCACTAATGTAGAACAAGATCATAAATAGGAGTAAGAAGGTTCGCTAAGATGACAAATAACTACCTCACAAATCTCCACAGGAAGCCTCAAAAAAGAAGAGAATAGAAAGTATCACAAAGATCCGAGCTCGTAACCTACAAAAATGTAGAAGCAATAGGTGAGTACCAAACCACACGGTACTCATCAAGTAAACTTCTAAACACAAGCTAAGGGAATTGAATACGGGTGCTCCTTACCACCCCAATCGAACCTCCATAACTACAACCTGCATAAAACCAGTCCAACCTAGCAGTTCACAATTTACATAGCTCACAGCTCAACAGCACTCTAACAATTACATATCCTCAACAACAAACTCAATATTCATCAATCACAAGTTCCACAAAAGAGCACTCACAAGATTAACAGCACACAAGATCAAGTTCACCAATGATAAAGATGTGCAATGCAATTAAATGCAATGTTAAGTATAGTGATGCATGTCTGACCTAACGATACACAGCCGTTGTTTCTCAGTCCGAGACCCATGAGGGACATATCTGTCCATGCATCCATCGCGGCGCGCGACACGACCCTCAATAATAAAATCCATCGTGGTGTGCGATACGTCCCTCGATAATAGAATCCATTGCGGCGTGCAACACGTCCCTCAAAATATAGTATCTGTCGCGGTGCGCGACACGTCCCTCGAAATGGTACATCCTCTTTAATTTCTTATTCTTCCTCAATTCACATAAAACTTGTCACAACTATGTCTCAAAACCAATACATTTACATGTTCACACAAATAATGAGAAGATAATTATTTTCATAACAATGCACAATTCACAACAACACAATCGTGATACAACATCAACAATGATTCAATAAGCCCTTCAACCATTCTCAACACATCACACAGCAATAATTAATCGCATTGTCTTTATTACCCCTTTTTCATCATTAGAATTATTCAATATGGACAAGTCGACCCATCACCAAGTCCCATTACTCTCCAACACATACCACAAGGAAATACACGATTCTATACACTTAACAAGGGTTTAGAAATTCACTTGCCTCAAATAGTCAAAAAATCACTCCGGGGCTTGAGTCTTCCCCATTCATAGGGCTTCCAAATAAATGCAATCTATTCAGATAAGGAATCACAATAAAATTTTAAAACTAACAACACTCGTATTACTATATGTCTAGCCTAGACCCATAAAACTCACTCAATTCTATACTCAAGTTCCTAATCCTGATGTCAATTAACATGTCAACTCTCATATTTTCCAAATTTCAAGTCCAGGGTTAAGTTCTAATTTTACCAATATCATGATTCGAATGGTATTCATATAATAAGTCACACCTAATATTTAATTACCTATCTTAATATATATCGTAACTTGAATCATTATGTGATAACTATAAGAAAAATTTAATAATAATAATAATAAATAAATAAATAGAACCAAACAACAAGTTATTATATTAGTAACTTAAGTTTGAGAAACTCGACCAGATCGTGAATCCAATGCCAAACTACACCTAATTATTCTATCATTTATAAGTTAAGGACCATCCAATGATGACCCATAATCATTATTTAATGATTACGTCCATATGCAATAAAGATAATTGTTTCTCAAAGTCAAAAAAAATTAAACACATTAGTGAAGATATACTAATCCTCACTTTAATTCAAAATAATAATCTTCTCTTGCTCATATACACAAACACATAAATCTAGGCGTTTTTGATGATTATATTGCCTGAACATGATGTCGCTTAATGTTTTCTTTTCATTTGGTTGAAGATTTTTGCCGCAATTGATTTTGTTATTTCGTGCTAGACTCAAAAATAATATTTATCACCTTTAACTCTAATTTATTTAATTATTATATGGGCTAAGTGGTATAGGGTATTAATTAAATTATGGACTTGACCCATTAACCATCAACTAAATTAATTATCTAAAAAATACGTGTTAATTAATTAACTACAGATACCCAGATAGTTCAAAATTCTCAACCAACTTCACAAACTAATCAGATGTGACTCGCCTCAACTATCGAGAGGGGTAAACGATAATTTTATAAAAATTTCCAAAGATGACCTTCCGGGTCATTACATATCGTGTCGGTTTGTGGCACCCGATTCAAATATATCATTAATTTATCATTCATTATCACCGTTGTTCACTTCATTAACAATATTTCATAAAACCTTCTTTATTCAAGGCATCACTTTGATAGAGATAATTCAAGATTATGGATTGCACGGTCTTGGGATTTCAGATCAATCACAATGACACATAAATTATCCAAACCACAACAACCAAGTACATAGATAAATTCACAATATCAGTCAATGACTATCAATCACTATTAAGAGTCTATCTATCACATAGAATAAACCACAACCTACCTCCACCGAAGAACTGAAGTCAGGCAAGCTACCTCTCCAATGCTTTTCCTTTCCTCAATGCCTCTGAACGTTTCCAATCTATCAAGTATGCATAATCTGTAAGTTAACGAGCCTATAGACACCCCTGTTACTATATGTCTAGCCTAGACCCAAAAATTCACCTAATTCTATAATCAATTTTTCTAAAGTTCAAGCCTAAGGGTAAATCTTAATTTCTCCAATTAGCATAACGTTAATGGAATTCGTATAACATAATACACCTAATATTTAATTTTATATACTAATAATATACTAAAACTTTATTTATAATTTCATTATAATTTATAGAAATACATAGGACATAATCGCAACATATAAACTCCTTATCCCAAATCATTCATCATCTAATCTAAATAAGAATTCTTCATCATCATTACGTAATCATTAGTTCTCAGTTCTTGGCCAATGATTATCCCCTAATTATTCACTACTATTAACAACTAAACTTCAACCTAACACTACCAGCACTAAAACTCGTTCTTTCCAATTCAAACAATTAAATTGATAAAGTTATCCCTCAAACAAACAATAATAATTAAACACTACCTAAATTAATATATGGATCCGACTGAATTGCAACACGGTACGAATTGCAACGGCAGTAAACACATATGCATAGCACCCACAATTTCATTATTTCACCCCAACATCATAATAATAATGATAATACTATGATTCAGAACTATATACCCAATACAAAATTTTGGCGGATGATTTACCTGAAGTCTAAGTCGCTCGGTTCTTCTTTCGTTCACGCTCTTTTATGTTATTCTCCTTTTGTCCTATTTTATTTTCATCAACAGATTATTTATTACCCTAATTGTATACATGAATAATTATAAAACTGGTGAAAGTGGCTCACTATTAATTTTAATGTTATTTTCTTTAACCACCAACTATATGAATTATTTAAATTACCCCCTTAATTATATAACTTTAGTTACGGATAGTCCAAAATATCCATTTAGAATTTATCGAAATAGTCTTTTATGAAATTAAAAGCTCTAGTACTCAAAAACAACTAATGGGTCGTTACATTTCACTTTCACAATCTTATCAATTAATTCCTTCCTTACAATTAGAAATGCAAAATCGTTCTCTCTCTTGTCAAATAGATTTCAACTTCTTTAATAAATAGATTTTGTCTTCCTTGTTTCTCCGTTCATCCTTTTTTTTTTCATCATCAATTTACTGATATTTTTTATTTTTTTCATCATCAATTTACTGATACTTATGGATGCTTTTTTTAGTATTAGAATTACCCAATTAGTTTCAACTACTCTAACGATGAAGATTTTATTGAAAATAGATCTAAACAAAGAAACGATTCATTATTCATGAAGAATCTTTAGTTGGAGAAGACAAAATAGAAGAAGGATGCATCTTCACGCCCATCTTTACCGAAGTTACAAATTCTCAATCTATCTTGTTTATATTGTTTCTTAAATAAAACTTTGTTAGTGGTATGAAATTTCTGATACATCAATGCTACAATAGATTATGTTTTATGCAATCTATCATGTATATATTTATTACATTGATACATAACCTTATTATTGTTGAATATTTGACTAGTAGGTTTCATGTTCAATACTTATGTACTTGATACATAAGTAATGCCTAATGTATCATTTACAATATATCAAGTTTTATAATGTATCTTCAATATTTTTTTAATTTTAAAAGGAAATAGATAGTAATAAATAAGTTTTTTGTAGTGTATCAAGAGTACCCAATGTCACGACCCAAGGTAGCCCCTAGGCATAACATGGCATATAAGACCCCGAGAGGCCCCATACAAGCCACTTAGCTTTCATCATACAAGATAATAAAATAAAGAGATTTAAAAGAGCATTGCAAGCATAGAGTTTTATAAAACGAAGTGGAAAACTAACAATGTCTCAAGCCATGTAGTACAAAAGAGAACTCGGGATGTAACTCGTACATCAAGTTCAAAACTAAAATGAAAATACATAATGAAATAAAGGATTGGTCCTCGAAACATGAGGCCTCACCAATCTTCAATCTTCAACTACAAAGATATCTTAGCCACAGAGGTGCGCAGCGGAATCGTCGGACCCTATATTTTAGGATAATAAATGTAGGCTCTGCGTTAATACAAAAATTCACTAATTATGATAGTCATGCATAAAAGTATGAAATCGTGCTATAAAGGACATTTTCGTGATATGTAAAGACCAAGTCAAAACATAAGATAAAAGGGTTAGAAAACATAAAACGTAATCATGATCAGTGCAAGTAAAATTATACTTTAAAAACACATGAGAGATACTTTAAAGGTAACCTTGGTTCATTATTGTGGGAAGTAGCCTTAACCGACATAAAGACCATGTGATCTATAACATAATCTCTCGGTGTCTCCCACACCGAAAAGGGTTGTCCTACTTGCCAAGGTAGGACCATGGTTGAGCTAAAGTGGATCCACTAGCTAATGTCTATCTAGACCATCATCCTATGGGGGCACATAGGTAAGGGATAAGGAGATTGCTTCTAGAAACCTGACCTCAACACGGAAGAGTTTCCATCTCAATATCCTCTCGGTGCTAAGCATAAATTCCAAGGAGTAGTTATTAATCTTAACTTGTCTTATCTTTAAGGGACATGGGTAGTCTCCATTTTTCTTATCATAGGATAGCTCCTTAGACCATCCGTGAGAAAACTTTTCACCGGCCATGATCTTTCATAATAGCTTTTAAGGCCCATAGTCATTCACTTCATGCTAGAGATTCCCCTAATACAAATGGAAATAGTTTTGAAATAGTTGTCTCTAATCATTGATGGCATATCCGGATACCTTACTAATCAAGACCTAATTTAGAAAAATAGCCCGAAAAGTATTGAGGGCAAATCTAGATGACATTCATGTCATGTGGCCAAGCTTCATAGAACATATAGACAATCTAATCTATAAGCTTTCTTGAGTCATAAACATACTTTCATGAACATGCATTCTTTTCAATAATTCATAAGCTTCATCATAGTTTCAAAGTCAATGCATCTTCAAATTCATTTACATCTATTTCATAAAGAGAAGACATGCATATTTTCATAAATTCATCTTTCATAGTTCAAGACCCACATTATATCAACATAGCTTAGAAAATATGGGTTATGCATGGGTTCATGGGAAATCAACTTTAAAACATGCAATTACTTCAATTCATGCATAAAAAGTCATAAAACAATCAATTGAACCAACATTGAAGAGAACTCATGGCAATTGAAGAAAACCCTAACTTGATTGGGGAATCTAACTTTACAAAATTGGAGAATTTGGGAACTCCATAGAGGAAAGGGATCCATGGATGAAAAATTTCATACCTTGATGCCAAAAGTTTGGAAGCAATGGAGGATTTAGAGGCTTTGATCTTGAAACCCTAGCTTTCTTCTTCAATTTCTAGATAGAAAAATATTTGAGAAGAGGAGCTTGATCTTCTTTTGAGAATTTAAGAGAATGAATTTAGTTTGGGTGATTTGGGAGTTTACAATCATTATATAAGCCTTTGGGTAGAAGGAAAAATGATATAGTATTGTGTTAAAACAATTGGGGGAAAAGACCCAAAAGTCCCTGACTGAAAACTGTCGAATTGGCATCAAGGAGCCCTTCATGGCCCGTCATGCACTACCACGGCCCGTCAAACGGGTCGTGATGAATTTCTGTCTGACAGGTCTTCACTATTTCGGACATAACTTTTTACTCCAAACTTGGAATTAGGAAAACTCGGTGGTGTTGGAAAGAGGATTCAAATATCTTTAATTTTATAGGTCATGACCCACCTAATTAATTTTGTGCTAAAATATATGATTTTTTGAAGTTGACCCTAAACTCTAAGTCTAATGAAAACCCTTCACGGACAACTTCACGGTCCGGGTGAAGCTTTACGGGCCGTTTTGACGCCCGTGGTCCTTGAACAGTGGCTCAAGGAGTTCACCCCTTCACGACCACTTGTACGAGCACCATGACGGACCGTGGTCCCCTTCACAGCCCGTCTAGTGCTTCGTGAAGGGTCCCATGGTCCAGTTTTTAATCTTGACAAGTCCATTAGACCCCTTCCTAGTCTTTCTTGAATCTGAGGTGTTACAATATCTCCCCCTTAGGAACATTCATCTTCGAATAGAACTCAAACTAGCACGAAAAGAGTAGGAGAGAAACTAACAACCGAATCATTAATGCAACTTCATCAAAATGCACATAACCAAGGAAGAATGTTGACTCCAAGCTAGAACATATTCAAAACATCATAAGGAAGATAGAACTAGACCTAGCAGCCCAAATGAATTCAATCACATAAATGCACATATCCAAGGAGGAAACTTCAACTCCAAGCTAAAGCATGTTCAAAACATCTTTTCATAAGGTCTATATGCAACTCATACTCAATGTACATAAGCATGAAGAAATCAATCAATTAAACTAAATCATATTTTTGAAAATCAAATTTTTCATGAGCATGCATGCATGAGGAAACATGAGGATGACTAAGACACCCGAATCCGAAGAGTGAACCATGAGGGCTGAGACCTCAAGCTAGACTCGGAGATAGAAGGAAAGAGATAGAGATATTAAGAAGTCACATCGCCTCCAAACTTTCACCCACCAAACCATAACAAGAACTTTTCCAAAATCAACATAGTTTTATTCACGTACCAACCATGAAGCACACTATCTCCTCCTTGGGAGCAAACCCCTCTAGTCCCTTCAAATGCATCTCCCTTAACCCAAACATAACACCAATGTCTTAACAACCACTAAATCATTGATACAAGTAAGCACCTAAAAGGTTTCCACAAGGATTTTCAAGGACTACTCCGAAAAACTATCTCCATACATGGAGTCTTACCATATCCAACGAAATACTCAACATCAAGAAATCCATAACCACAAGCTAAAAAACCTTAACTTACCAGTTACCGCATCCGGGGAACCCTTATGATCTTCTCCCACACTCCCTACACCCGGGCCACATTTGCTCACTACCACCCTTACCTTAAGAACGATTTCCTCCATCGGACCTTGAATGTGAAGACTCACCATCATCCCTTCTTAGCCTTTTTGAATCCTTAGTTTTCTCCTTAAGCTTTTCTTCTTTCATTTGTTGTGCATGAACCATCAAACGAGAGACATCTATCTCCTTAACAAGCATGGCGGTTAGGCATTCTTTGACCACTAAGTTGGAAGCACCCGACACAAACTTACTCATCCCTGCCCTTGGATCGGCAACCATAGTTGGAGCATATCTAGACAATTGTGTGAATTTCAAAGAATACTCCTTCAAACTCATATCTCCTTGATGAAGGTTAATAAACTCAAGTAATTTTACCTCCCTAATCTCAAAAAGAAATAACCTATCTAGAAAAGCAACCTTAAATTTCTCCCAATCAAGACCCTCATCTACCGCCCTATTTTCTTTCCATTGGTTGAACCAAACTTGAGCAAAACCCTTAAGTTGACAAGCGGACAATTCTTCCTTTTCCACCGGTGTCACTCTCATGATCATCAACACCTTATACACCTCATCAATGAACTCTTGAGGTTCTTTCTCAATGTTAGACCCATGAAATTCAAGAGGATTCATTCTAATAAAGTCCCTCACCCTTGTTGCCGAGGTACCCACCCCTGGGTTCACGAGAGCCACAACCTCTCTATTTTCTTGAGCCATCATAGCTTGGGCCAATGCATGAAATTCGGCTTGAAACAAATCATTAGTCACTTGCTCGGCCAAAGGGTTGGCCGACACTTGGGGAACCGCTTGTCTCACATTTTCACAAATAATCTTATTCCTTCTCACGGGATTCCTTCATGGAGGCATGTTTTGAAAAGCATAACTAGGGGTTAGGAGAGAAAGACACCTAGAGTTGCACTCTATCACACGACCTTGGAGTAATAAAAGAAGTGAAGTTTCCTAAACATCTTATTGCCTCTCATTCCTAAGTGTGGCACGCTTCACATTCATGAACAAAACTCTACTCGACATGGCTTATGAGACATCCTAGGACCTTTCTAAACCTTGTCCTCAGATACCAAGTTTGTCACGACCCAAGGTAGCCCCTAGGCGTAACATGGCGTATAAGACCCTGAAAGGCCTCATACAAGCCACTTAGCTTTCATCATACAAGATAATAAAATAAAGAGATTTAAAAGAGCATTGCAAATATAGAGTTTTATAAAACGAAACGGAAGTCTAACAATGTCTCAAGCCATCTAGTACAAAAGAGAACTCAGGACGTAACTCGTACATCAAGTTCAAAACTAAAACAAAAAGACATACTGAATAAAGGCTTGCTCCTCGACACATGAGGTGTAACACCCCCAGATTCAAAAAGTGCAAAATAGCATATTTTCAGAAGTTGCAGGTGCCAGACCACGCTGGCCACCCACGGCCCGGGGAATGGACCACGGACCGTAGGTGTGGTTCTTCGTTGGCCTGCCTGGGTAGGGTCTGAGGGTCCAAGACCACGACACGACCCATGGACCGTAGGTCAGACCACGGTCTGTGGTCAGGGTTCGTGGTTCGAGACCCCAAGATCACCTTTCTGACACCAAACGATGGTCCACCAGGATGGGCCGTAGGTCAGACCACAGTCCGTCGACTGGGTACGTTGGTGGCAGCTGACTGTTAATTTTAAGGGGCAGTTGGGTCATTTCCTAATTAATTAGTTCTTATAGTATGTCATGTTGCCTATGTTTAGGACCCCTATATATAAGTCTTTTAACCCCCATATTCACCCCATTTATTTCATTCTTCCAAATTCCCAAAAGAAAACCAATTCCTCTCAAATATTCTCTCTCTAGAAACTTAAAGAAGAAGAAGAAGGATTCACCTAGGGTTTCAAGCTAAGGTTCCAATTACTCCATTGAAGGCTAGCATTTAGACTCAAGGTATGATATGTTTTATCCATGGATTCCTTCCATCCATGGAGTTCCTAAATCTCTCTATTTCAAAAGGTAGAATTCCCCAATTGAGTTAGGGTTTTCATCATTTATCATGGGTTCTCTTTATTATTGATTTAAATGATTGTATTATGATCTCTTATGCATAAATTGATGATACATGATGATTTTATATGATTTCCCCATGAACCCATGTAATCCCCCATGTTTTCAAGTTGTGAATCATATGATGGGGACTTTTATCTTCAAGAAAGAGTTTTATGAAATTAGGCATGTATTGTAAGCTTTATATGTATTTATAATAAAATCTATATCTAACCCATGTTTTCTAAGAGTTTATAATTGAAAATGGGTTTTGACCTCAAGAGGTAAATTATGGACTTATGCATTGTTTTATGAAATCTATGCAAATGTTTTAAGCGTGCTTTGAGAGTAAAGTACCAAAGATGATGTTGTGTTGTGAAAGGACATTCTCACTAAAACACATACTATCATGATGTGAAAGGTTTTCTCACATAAAAAAGATTCTTAGGTTGAAAGGCTTTCTCACCTAATTGAATCAAAGACTAGGAGCTATCTTAATGAAACTAGCTTAAATTGGTTGTCCAAGGGAACCTTTTCATGAGTAATGAAGCCAAGTAAGAAATGAATATTCCGTGGGAATTTATGCTTAGCACCGAGTGGATATTGAATATGAGATGGAAGCTCTCACGTAGTAGAGTCCGGGTTTCCAAAGTAATCTCATGAGATGGAAGCCTTCACGAAGTAGAGTCCGGGTTTATAGTAGCAATCTCCTTATCCCATAACTATGTGTCCACATAGGTTGATTAGCTAGTGGATCCACTTAAGCTAGAAGTTCAAGGTTCTACCTTCGGCAAGTAGGACACCTATTTTTGGTGTGGGGTAGACACTGGATTCCATGTTATAGCTCACATGGTCTCATGTCAGTTAAATCTAATTCCCCACAAGTAAGAATGAACTAAGGTTACTTCAAAAAGTATCGCATATGAGTTCAAAGCTTTTAAAGAAAAAGTTAGCTTGCATTGACCTTGATTTATGACTTATGTTTTATAACTCTTTCATGTTATGTTTTAGCTTGGTCAATTAAATGTCAGGAAATGAAATGTCCCTTTTAGCATGATTTGAATGTTTTATGCATGGATATCATACTTGATACATTGTTTTGTACTAACGCATACTCTTGCCTACATTTTTCCCAAATGTAGGATCCGACATACAGGTTTCCGAGTCTCGTGGCTAGTAGTTGAGTTCATGATATCCCGAGCTTTGGTGAGTCCTCATGCTTCGAGGACGGAGTTATTGTATTAGTTTCTTTCTTGTATTACTCATTTGGGTAAATGTAGGCAAGAGTATGCATTAGTACAAAACAATGTGCCAAGTATGATAGCTATGCATAAAACATTTAAATCATGCTTCCAGGGGGAATTTCATTACATGTAATTGACCAAGCTAAAACATGATATAAAAGGGTTAGAAACATAAGTCATAAAATATGGTCAATGCAAGCTAACATCATTTAAAACCTTGAACACATGTGAGATACTTGTTGAAGTAACCTTAGTTCATTATTAATGTGGGAAGTAGCCTTAACCGACATAGAGACCATGTGAGTTATAACATGATCCCCCGGTGTCTCCCACACCAAAAAGGGTTGTCCTACTTACCAAGGTAAGGACCATGAACTTCTAGCTTAGGTGGATCCACTAGCTAATGTCTATCTAGACAATCATCCTATGGGGGAACATAGGTAAGGGATAAGAAGATTGCTTCTAGAAACCCGGCATCTACTAAAAGGAGAGCTTCAATCTCAATATGTTGTCGGTGCTAAGCATAAATCCCACGGAATAGTCATTTCTTACTTGTTCTTATTATCCATGGAAGGGCACGTCATCTTGCCAATCCAAGCTAAGTCATTATCCATGGAAATGTATCATTCAATAACCAATCCAAGCTAAGTTACATTAGGATAGATCTTAATCTTTGATTCATTTAGGTAAGAAGACCTTTCAACCTTAGAACCCTTTATTATGTGAGAAAACCTTTCACATCATATACTCATAACTTGGAAAACATGGGGATTGCATGGGTTTATAGGGGAATCATCATAAAATCATAGTGTTTCATCAATTCATGCATAAGAGATCATAATTCAATCATTTAAACCAATAATCAAGAAAATCCGTGATAATTGAAGAAAAACCCTAACTCAATTGGGGATTTCTAACTTTTAAAATAGAGGAATTTGGGAACTCCATGGATGGAAGGAATACATGGATGAAAAGTATCATACCTCAAAGCCAATTGCTTATCTTCACTGGAGGAATTGAGACTTGACTTGAAACCCTAGGTTGAATTCTTCTTCTTCAAGCTTTCTAACGAGAGAAATATTTAAGAGTTCTTCTTTTTGGTGAATTGGAAGAGAATGAAGTGAATCAACTAATTTTGGGATTTGAATCACTTATATAGGGGTCTTAGTGAAGGGTAAAACAATGTAGTATAGAGATAAAATAATTAGGAAATGACCCTACTGCCCCTAAGCTTAACTGCCAGCCAACCACTCACGGCCACGACCGACGGACCGTGAACAGGATGACGGTCTATCCTGCACGACTGTCATTCGTGGTCAGAAATTTTTTTTTGGGCAAGTGAACCACGAGCCCCCAACCATGGACCGTGGTCTGACCGACGGTCCGTTGGTCAGGCCATGGTTTCATTGTTCCTGGAAGATCTTGGGTGCCCAGTCCACGGACCATACCCACGGTCCGTGGTCCTATCCACGGGCCGTGGTTGGCCCTCATGGATGGCACCTGCATTTTCCTGAAAACTGATATGTTGCCCTTTTTTAAATCGGGGGTGTTATAATAACTCCCCCTTGGGATCATTCGTCCTCAAATGAGATTCAAGCTAATACGAAAAGATTAGGAGAGGAACTAACAACCCAACCATCAATGCAACTTTATCTAAATGCATATAACCAAGGATGAACTATCGACTCCAAGCTAGGACGTAATCAAAACATCATAAAAGGGGTGGAACTAAATCTAACAGCCCATCATGCATGCAATACACATATCCGAGGAGGAAACATCAACTCCAAGCTAACATCTGAGGAGGAAACATCAACTCCAAGCTTAAAACATACTCAAATGCATATATCCGAGGAGGAAATATCAACCCCAAGCTGAAGACATGCTCACAACATCATATCAAGTAGTCTACATGCAATTCATACTCATATGCACATAAACATGTAGGAGTCAATTAAATAAACTCATTTTTCTCAACACTTGAGCTTTTCATAAATCATGCATAGCAAGGAAATCATGGAAACATATAAGACACGTGACTCCAAAACAAAGAACAAACCATGAGGAACTCATTACCTCAAGCTAGAGTAGGAGTAGAAGGAAAGAGATGAGGATATCAGGACATCATATCGGCCTTGGCCTCCCAAGTAGCATCCTCAACTAATTGATTCCTCCACAACACTTTCACGGAAGCTACTTCTTTATTTCTCAACCTCTTGACTTGTCGGTCTAAAATCTCAACCAGAACTTCTTCATAAAAAAGATTCTCCTTAACTCCCAAACCTTCCAAGGGAACTATGGATGTCGGATCGCCAACATATTTCTTCAACATAGAGACATGGAAAATGGATGCACCGATGCCAACTCGTTTGGCAAATATAGCTCATAAGCAACCTTACCAACACGTTTCAAAATTTGATATGGGCCTACATATCGGGGACTAAGCTTCCCTTTCTTACCAAACCTTCATTGGTGAAATTTTCAAGTAAACCCAATCATGAACATCAAACTCAAGATCTCTTCTTCTTATATCGACATATTACTTTTGCCGACTTTGAGCCGTTTTCAACCTTTCCCTAATAAGTCAAGCTTTCTCTATGGCCTTATGTACCAACTCGAGACCTATTAGGGTGACTTCACCCACCTCAAACCAACCTATAGGAGATCTACACTTCCTACCATATAAAGCCTCAAATGGAGCCATATCAATACTCGAGTGATAGCTATTGTTATAAGCAAACTCAATCAATGGCAAATGGTCATCCCAATTACCCTTAAAATTAATCACTCAAGCTCTCAACATATCTTTCAAAGTTTTGACAGTACGCTCCGCTTTCCCATCGGTTTGGGGATGAAAGTCCGTACTAAGCTTAACCCGAGTACCAAGACCCTTTTGGAAAGACTTCCAAAACTGAAAAATGAATTGGGTACCACGATCGGAAATAATGGACAAAGGCACTCCATGCAACTTTACCATTTCTCTTAAGTACAACTTAGCATATTCCTCCACCGTATAGGAAACCTTGATGGGAATAAAATGAACCAATTTCGACATCCGATCCACTATAACCCAAATCGAGTCATGTTGTCACCGGGTGCGAGGAAAACCAATAATAAAGTCCATATTCACATTTTCCCACTTCCAAGTAGGAATACTAATGTCTTGGGATAAACTTCCCGGTTTCTTATGCTCCACTTTGACTTGTTGACAATTATGACACTTAGTCATAAATTCCGCAATATCCTTCTTCATCCCATTCAACCAATAGACATCCCACAAGTCACGGTACATCTTGGTGGCTCCCGGTGAATGGAATACCACAAACTACGGGCTTCTGTCAAGATTTGTTCCCTCAAGTCATCAATATTTGGAACACACAAACGACCTTGATATGTAAGTACACCATCTCCCCCTTGGGAGAAAGCCTCAACGGATTTCTTAAGCACCGTTTCTTTTGAGTTGACCAAAATTGGATTAAGACCTTGCTTGGCTTTCACATCCGCCACTAAAGATGATTCTGAACCATTGTGGACCATAACACCACCCTTGGTAGATTCCACTAACCAAACACCCAATCGGGCCAATCTATGAACATCTCGAACTAACTCTTTCTTTTGTTCTTCAATATGAGTAACACTACCAATGGATAACCGCCTAACAGCATCCGCCACCACATTTGCCTTTCCGGGGTGATAGAGAACACTCATGTCATTATGTTTCAATATCTCAAGCCACCTTTTTTGGCAAAGATTTAGATCTTTCTGATTAAACACATATTGCAAACTCTTATGGTCGGTAAACACATCTACATGCACACCATATAAATAATGCCTCAAAATCTTTAAGGTAAAAACAATCGCCGCTAGTTCAAGGTCATGGGTAGGATAATTCTTCTCGTGAATCTTAAGTTGCCTTGAGGCATAGACAATAACTTTCCCATTTTGCATAAGCACACACCTTAGCCCAATTCTCGAGGCATCACAATAAACAACAAAACCATCAGTTCCTTCCGATAAAGTCAACATCGGAGCGAAAGTAAGTCTATCCTTCAACTCTTGGAAACTCTTCTCACATGCTTCATACCATATGAACTTAGCCTTCTTTTGAGTCAAAGCCGTCAAAGGAGAGGCAATTGAAGAGAACCCCTCAACAAACCTTCTGTAGTAACCGGCTAAACCCAAGAAACTTCTAATATCCGAAGGGGATAGAGGTTTAGGCCAACTCTTGACCGCATCCATCTTCTTAGGATCTACCTCAATACCCTTACTTGAAACAATATGACCAAGAAAAACTACGGATCTTAGCCAAAACTCACATTTGCTAAACTTGGCAAAGAGTTGTTGGTCCTTAAGAACTTGCAACACGATCCTCAAATGATCAATATGCTCATTCTCACTTCTCGAATAAATCAATATATCATCAATGAACACAATCACAACCATGTCAAGGTATTGTCTAAACACCCTATTCATCAAATCCATAAACACCATCGAGCATTATTCAATCCAAACAACATTACCAAAAACTCATAATGACCATACTGAGTTCGAAAAGTTGTCTTTAGAATATCATATTCCTTCACCCTCAATTAGTGGTAACCCGACCTCAGGTCAATCTTAGAAAAGTAACTCGCTCCTTGAAGTTTGTCAAACAAGTCATCTATCCTTGGAAGAGGATACGTATTCTTAATAGTCACCTTGTTCAACTAACGATAGTCGATACACATACGAAAAATAACATCTTTCTTTCTAACAAAAAAACCTGGAGCACCCCATGGAGAGATACTCAGTCGGATGAAACCTTATCCAACAAATCTTTCAATTGTTCTTTCAACTCCTTAAGTTCTGTCGGAGCCATATAGTAAGGAGGAATAGAAATAGGTTGCGTATCTGGGAGAAGGTCAATACAGAAGTCTATTTCCTTCTTGGGAGGAATACCGGTAGATTATCTGGGAACACTTTTGGAAACTCACTAAAAACGGGCACCAACTCAAGAGTAGGGGTTTCAGAATCCACATGCCTCACCTTAAATAGATGGTAAATGCAACCCTTAGAAATCATCTTTCTAGCTTTAAGACAAGAGACAAACTGACCCTTAGGCATAGAATTTCCCCATTTCCACTCTAGGGCAGGCTCATTCAGGAACTGAAACTTGACCACACGAGTCCTACAATCGATAGAATCATAACATGAGTGCAACCAATCCATACCAAGGATAACATCAAAATATAGCATATCAAGTTCTACCAAGTCAATGAGAGTAACTCTATGGGACAAGGAAATGAGACACTTTCTATAAACCCTCTTAGCCACAATAGAATCACCAAATAGGAGTAGAGACAGAAAAAAGATCTAACAACACATCTGGAAGAACATCAAACCTCATAGCCATATATGGTGTCACAAAAAACAAGGTAGCACCGGGATGGTGTAAAGCTTAAACATCAATTTGGAAAACTTTCAACATACCCGTAACCACATCGAGAGAACCCTCTTGTTCACCACGAGTCTGAACTGCATAGAATCAGTTTTGCTTAGGAGCATTGGAACCCGAACCATTAGGAGGAGCTTGTTTGCCCTCTCTTCCTTTAGCCATAAGCATTGGGCAATCCCTCATTTTATGACCACTCTTACCACAACTGAAACAACCATCCGTGCCGGCTAGGAACTTACCCACATGCTTCTTTCCAAACCTAGTACAAGTAGACATATGCAATAAAGATCCACTACCATTCCCTCCTTGAGGCTTAGGGCTATACACCCTGTTTTTGTTGAACTTAGGAGGAGCATTGGAGGAACATTGACCGGAAAACATTTGTCGAAATCTAGAACGACCATGTCCATCGGACCTTGCATGCAAAAAATTACCATCACTGGTTTTAGCCCTCTATGTTTCCCTAGAATTTTCCTTAAGTTTCTCCTCTTCGATCTGTTGATCATGAACCATGAGACGAGAGATGTCCATGTCATTAATGACCATGGCGTTACGACACTCTTTAACCACCATTTCGGACACACCCGAAACGAACTTACTCTTCCTTGCCCATGGATCGACAACCATTGTTGGAGCATACCTAGACAATTGTGTGAACCTCAAAGCATATTCCCTTACACTCATACTCCATTGATGAAGGTTGATGAACTCAAGAACCTTTGCTTCCCTCATTTCAAGGGGAAAGAACCTATCAAGAAAAGTATCTTTAAACTTCTCCCAATCAAGAGGACCCACATCTTCTGGTCTCCCTTCGTTCCATTGGTTGAACCAAGTTTGAGCAACACCTTTTAGTTGATAAGCATCCAACTCCGTGTTTTCCACCGGCGTCACTCCCATGATCATCAAGACCTTATAAACCTCATCAATGAACTCATGAGGATCTTCCTCAACCTTAGAACGATGAAACTCCGGAGGAGTCATATTAGTGAAGTCCCTCCCTCTAGATGTCGTCGTACCCACATTTGCGTTCACGGAAACCATAACCTCCCTATTGGCTTGGGCCGTCACGGCTTGAGCCAACACTTGAAAAGTAGCCCTAAACTCTGCATTAGTCACTTGCTCGTCCAAAGGATCAACCGGAACTTGAGGAGCTTGGGGAGGAGCTTCTTGTTCCGCATTCTCCCCCACATTCATTCTAGCATAAGATCTTCGAGTAGCCATGTCCTGTAGAGAATCAGATAAGGATTAGGAGAGAGACATTATAGAGTTAAACTCTATTGCACGACTTTAGAGTAATGAAATAAGTGGAGTTTCCTAAACATCTTGTAGCCTCTCATTGATAAATGTGGTGCGCTTCACACTCATGAACAAGACTCTACTCGACGTGGCTTATGAGACATCCGAGGACCATTATAAACGTTGTGCTCTAATTACTAAGTTTGTCACAACCCAGGGGTACCCCTAGATGTAACATGGCGTATAGGACCCCGAGGGACCCCATACAAGCCACTTAGCATTCATAACATAAGAAATAGAACCAAGAAGTAAAGACAACATTTCAAGTCCAATAGTTTTATAAAAGAAAAATGGAAGTCTAAAACACTTGTCTCAATAACCATCTAGTACAATAGAATGAAATTGGGGCTAGCCCATACATCATGTCCAAAACTAGAAATAAGAAAGAAAACTGAACAATGAAAATCCGTCCTCGAAGCATGAGGACTCGCCAAAGCTCGAAAACCTCAAAATCAACCACTAGCCATGAAACTGAGAAACCTGACTGTCAGACCCTATATATGGGGAAAGGTAGGAAAGAGTATGCGTTATTACAAAATAATGTACCAAGTATGATAGCTATGCATAAAACATTTAAATCATGCTAACAAGGGGCATTTCATGACATGCAATTGACCAAGCTAAAACATGATATAAAAGGGTTAGAAACATAAGTCATAAAACATGGTCAATGTAAGCTAACATCATTTAAAACCTTGAACATATGTGAGATACTTCTTGAAGTAACCTTAGTTCATTATTAATGTGGGAAGTAGCCTTAACCGACATAGAGACCATGTGAGCTATAACATGATCCCCCGGTGTCTCCCACACTGAAAAGGGTTATCCTACTTGCCAAGGTAAGGACCATGAATTTCTAGCTTGGGTGGATCCACTAGCTAATGTCTATCTATACAATCATCCTATGGGGGCACATAGGTAAGGGATAAGGAGATTGCTTCTACAAATCCGACCTCTACTAACGGGAGAGCTTCCATCTGAATATCCTCTCGGTGCTAAGCATAAATCCCATGGAATAGTCATTTCTTACTTGCTCTTATTATCCATGGAAGGGCACATCATCTTTCCAGTCCAAGCTAAGTCATTATCCATGGAAAGGTATCATTCAATAACCAATCCACGCTAAGTTTTATTAGGATAACTCTTAATCTTTGATTCAATTAGGTTAGAAGACCTTTCAACCATAAAACCCTTTATTATGTGAGAAAACCTTTCACATCATGCTTCTTATGTGTTTCATGAGAAATCCTTTCAACAACACAGTAACAACATCATCATTGATACTTTACTCTCAAAGCATCCTAAAAACATTTGAATAGATTTCATAAGAACATGCATAATTCCACAATTTACCTTTCAAGGCTCAAAACCCACTTTAAATCATCAACATTTAGAAAACATGAGTTAGATATGGATTTCATCATAAATTCATGTAGTTCTATCAATACATGCTTGATTTCATAAAACTCTTCCTTCATAATTAAAATACCACATCATATACTCATAACTTGGAAAACATGGGGATTGCATGGGTTTATAGGGGAACCATCATAAAATCATAGTATTTCATCAATTCATACATAAGAGATCATAATTCAATCATTTAAATCAATAATCAAGAGAACCCGTGACAATTGAAGAAAACCTCTAACTCAATTGGGGATTTCTAACTTTTAAAATAGAGGAATTTGGGAACTCCATGAATGGAAGGAATCCATGGATGAAAACTATCATACCTCAAAGCCAATTGCTTATCTTCAATGGAGGAATTGAGACTTTACTTGCAACCCTAGTTTGAATTCTTCTTCTTCAAGCTTTCTAGAGAGAGAAATATTTGAGAGTTCTTCTTTTTGATGAATTTGAAGAGAATGAAGCGAATGAACTAATTTGGGGGGTTGGAATCACTTATATAGGGGTCTTAGTGAAGGGTAAAATAACAGAGTATAAAGATAAAATAATTAGGAAAATACCCTACTACCCCTAAACTTAACTACCAGCCCACCACTCACGGCCACAACCGATGGACCATGAACAGGACGACGGTCCATCCTGCATGACCGTCGTTCGTGGTTAGAAACATGTTTTGGGGCTAGTGAACCACGAGCCCCCAACCACGGACCATGGTCTGACCGATGGTCTGTTGGTCAGGCCGTGGTTTCATGGTTCCTGGAAGATCTTGGGTGCCCAGTCCATGGACCATACCCACGGCCCGTGGTCCTAACCACGGGCCGTAGTTGGCCCTCGTGGCTGGCACCTGTAATTCCCTGAAAACTGATATGTTTTCCTTTTTCTAATCCGGGGTGTTACAATGTGTTAGTATAAAAATGCACTAAGTATGATAGATATGCATAAAAGTATGAAATCATGCTAAAAAGGACATTTTCGTGATATGAAAAGACCAAGTCAAAACATAAGATAAGAGGGTTAGAAAACATAAAATGTAATCATGATCAATGCAAGTAAAATCATATTTTAAAAACACATGAGAGATACTTTAAAGGTAACCTTTGTTCATTATTGTGGGAAGTAGCCTTAACCGACATAAAGACCATGTGAGTTATAGCATGATCCCCCGGTGTCTCCCACACCAAAAAGGATTGTCCTACTTGCCAAGGTAGGACCATGGTTGACCTAAACTGGATCCACTAGCTAATATCTATCTAGACCATCATCCTATGGGGGCACATAGGTAAGGGATAAGGAGATTGCTTCTAGAAACCCGACCTCAACACGGAAGAGCTTCCATCTCTATATCATCTCGGTGCTAAGCATAAATCCCACAGAGTAGTTATTAATCTTAACTTGTCTTATCTTTAAAAGACATGGATAGTCTCCACTTGTCTTACCATAGGATAGATCCTTAGACCATGGGTGACAAAACCTTTCACCGTCCATGATCTTTCATAATAGCTTTTAAGGGTCATAGTCATTCACTTCATGCTAGAGATGCCCCTAATACTAATGGAAATAGTTTTGAAATCGTGGTCTCTAATCATTGATGGCATATCTGGATACCATACTAATCAAGACATAATTTAGGAAAATAGCCCGAAAAGAATTGAGGGAAAATCTAGATGTCATTCATGTCATGTGGCCAAGCTTCGTATAACATATAGACAATCACATCTATAAGCTTTCTTGAGTCATAAACATACTTTAATGAACATGCATTTTTTTCAATAATTCATAAGCTTCATCATAGTTTCAAAGTAAATGCATCTTCAAATTCATTTACATCTATTTCATAAAGAGAAGACATGCATATTTTCATAAATTCATCTTTCATAGTTCAAGACCCACAATATATCAACATAGCTTAGAGAACATGGGTTATGCATGGGTTCATGGGAAATCAAATTAAAAATATGTGATTACTTCAATTCATGCATATAAAGTCATAAAATAATCAATTGAACCAACATTGAAGAGACCATGGCAATTGAAGAAAACCCTAACTTGATTGGGGAATCTAACTTTACAAAATTGGAGAATTTGGGAACTCCATGGAGGAAAGGGCTCCATGGATGAAAACTATCATGTCTTGATGCCAAAATCTTGAAAGCAATGGAGGATTTGGAGGCTTGATCTTGAAACCCTAGCTTTCTTCTTCAATTTCTAGAGAGAGAAATATTTGAGAGGAGGAGCTTGATCTTCTTTTGAGAATTTAAGAGAATGAATTTAGTTTGGGTGATTTGGGGGTTTACAATCATTATATAGGGGTTTGGGTAGAAGGAAAAATGACATAGTATTGTTTAAAACAATTTGAGGAAAAGACCCAAAAGTCCCTGACTGAAAACTGCCGAATTGGCATCAAGGAGGCTTTCACGGCCCGTCATACACTACCACCGCCCGTCAAATGGGCCGTGATGAATTTCTGCACGACAGGGCTTCACTATTTCAGGCATAACTTTTTACTCCGAGCTTGGAATTAGGCAAACTCAGTGGCATTGGAAAGAGTACTCAGAGATTTTTAATTTGATAGGTCATGGCCCACCTAATTAATTTTCTGCTAAAAGATATAATCGTTTGAAGTTGACCCTAAACTCTAAGTCTAATGAAAACCCTTCACGGTCCGTGTGAAGCTTCACGGGCTGTTTTGACGCCCGTGGTCCTTGACCAGTGGCTCAAGGAGAACCCTTACTGAACTTGACCCCTTCACGACCACTTGTACGGCTCGTCTCCCTCTTCACGGCCCGTCTATGGGTTCATAGGAGGGAGCCTGCTTGGGGCAGGTTCTGCCTTCTTGTCACGAACACCATGACGAACCGTGGTCCCCTTCACAGCCTGTCTAGGGCTCCGTGGAGGGACCCATGGTCCAGTTTTGGATCTTGACAAGTCCGTTAGACCCCTTCCTAGCCTTTCTTGAATCCAAGGTGTTACACCCAATAATAATGTTGGTACATAAACCATAATGTACTGTATCTATGTTGGTACATAAACCATAATTTACTATAACTGATACATATTAATGACTAATGTGTATCATACGTATCTGATACACATTAATGGTCATGATACATTTATAGAAATTACTGCTAAATACCCATCTTTGGCAATGATACATTCATACAAACTAACACTACATGTATCAGATACTTAAATATCTATCACACAGTAATATTTTGAAATAAAACCCAACACTTTACAAGCAATCTTTACTTCTCTAATGTATCTATTGGATTGCAGTACTTAGCAATATTCTAAATATTTTAGGAAAAATAATGTATCATGAGTAATATATCCATCTCGAGAAAAAAAATCAAAAAAACTTTGGTCATGATATATTCATACAAATTAACACTACATGTATCTGATACATAATAACTACGACATGGTAATGAATTGATCTAAAACCAAACACCTTATGCGCAAGCTTTACTACTTTAATGTATCTAAACCACTGACGATGATAATAACAAAACTAACAAAGTTATTCATGATGTATCTTCTCAAAAAAAATTATAATTTTGAATCAAAATTGAAAGGATCTTCAATGAACTAGAATCAGAATTTTGAATCTAAAAAATTTCAACAATTTTGAATCAAAATTGAAAAGATCTTCGATGAACTGGAGAAGAATTTTGAATCTCAAAATATTCTATAATCTTGAATCAAAATTGAAAGGATCTTCGATTAACCTGAAGATTCACAACAGAAATCTTTTGCCCAACAACAATTTCATCACTTTTGTATCCTTCATAACTCACCTCGCTTACCCAAAATTTTGACAAAAGTTTTTTAATCAAATCTGAAAGGTTTCTTCGCTGAAAGGGGGGAAGCAACTTGAAATTTTGATGCTCTTCTTTCTTACTATTGGGATTTGCCTCTGTATGACTGAAAGTAAGAAGAAATGTAAGCGTAATTTATGGGATTTAATTTGATTTCTAAATTTTATTCCCTATTTTAGCGTAACAGATTGATACTTCTTGTACCATAATTAATGCATTCGGATGGTGACTTATGTATCGGGAAGCTACAAAATTTAAGGGATTATTGTAATTAAAAAAAGAGTGGAGATAGGATGTAATTTACTCCCTACACTATGAGATTTATGTAAGTTATACAAATATAAATACTAGACGTTGGAGCTCGTGCCAGCACGAGCCCGATATATATTATTATCTTTGTCTTAATTTATGTGATATAAATGACATTTGGAGAGTTGATCTGTTTTTTTATAATTTGTAAATATTTTAAGTTAATTATTGTGATTTATAGTATTTTTTAAAACTTAATTTTCAGATAATATATGTAACTCCTTATGTCCCAATTTACACGACACCTATAGAATTCCAAGAATTAATCAAATATTTTATGTCTTTTAAATTTTTAGTTGTTAATTATTGTGGTTTACATTACTTTTTAGTTATTTTAAATAATATATGTTACTTCATTTGCCCGAATTTACGTGATGCGGACAAAATTTGAAAAGTCAATCAAATTTTAATTTGACCATAATTTTTTATATTTTTTTTTATAGAATTAATTATTGTGTTTTGTACCTTTTCCCCTCTGGAATTTCTAAAACTATAATTTATTAAAGATTTTTAAAAAAAATTTCCCTTCATAGTAATGTAATTCTAAGAAACACACATGTCCTCGACCTTGACATTGGAGCCCGTGCCAAATATATTAGCCTTTTTATCTCAATTTATGTGATATAAATGAAATTTTGAGAGTCAAATAATTTTTTTCATAATTGTAAATAGTTTAAGTTAATTATTGTGCCTCATAGTATTTTTCTTTTACATAATTTTCAGATAATATATGTAACTCCTTAGATATAAATTTATGTGGCACCTATAGAATTTTGAGAGTCAATCAAATATTTTATGTATTTTAAATATTTTTATATGTCTTTTAAGTTGTTAATTATTGTGGTTTATAGTACATTTGATTGTGTCTTTTAAATATTTTTATATGTCTTTTTAAGTTGTTAATTATTGTATTGTAGTTTATATTACTTTATTAGTCATTTCAAATAATATATATTACTTCATTTGCCTCAATGTACGTGACATAGATAAAATTTGGAGGATGAATCAAATTTTAATTTGACCATAAATTTTTTAAATATTTTTATGCATTAATTATTGCGATTTGTACATTTTTGTAATTTCTAAAAAAGTATAATTATTAAAGATTGTTTTTAAAACATTCAAATGACTAAAATGTCCCTTATTGATAATGTAATTCCAAGAAGCACGCATGTGCTCATCGACATGTATGCTCTAGACTCTTATATACTATAGTAACTAGTGACAAAGATCTGTGCTTTGCACGGTCCAATATTCATTTATGAAGTTAATTTTTTTAAGAAATTTCACTAAATAATTTAAATTTTCTATAAGATAATAACTAGTGACAAAATGCCATGTAAAACACTGCTCAATAATTATTCATAAAGTAATTTTTTAAAGAATATTGATCAATAATTTGAAATTTTTAGCTATAATTATGTATTTATACGAATTATGATGATAAATTATCTTATTAAGTGTAAAATGAATACCTATTATTATAAATATTAATATTTTAAATGTAGTTAATTAAAATTATTTTACTATTATAATGTAAAATAAGTTATATATATTTGTGTGATAATAAAAAAAAATTCTTCAAAAATTTGATGTTGGTATGAGTTCATGAAATGAACAACCCCTATGTAATAACTAATAATCAACTATAAAAGAACAGGTGTAAGTCTCTGAATTGTTTATTTTAAAATATTAACTATTTCAAAATAGATTTTTACTTTTATATGTCATTTTTAACATATTAAGAAAAAAATATTTTTTATATTTTATCTTTAGCATTAGTTATTTATTTCTTAAATCATTTTTTGTATTTAATACTATATATCAATTATTAGGTATAATATGATAAAATAACCATGTCAATTTTTTAATGAATATATTAAATTTAAATATGACAAGTAAAAGTAAACGAGAAAAGTACTAACAATTTTGAAAATTTTGACGAAATTTTAATAGTTTGTGATTAATTTAATCATTTTATCTTTAATTTATAAACGTTATTTTTGAGTTAATTCTTTTGGCCTCAAATTCTCTCAAACGTAGCAAAATATAGCACAACAATTTTTTCCAAAAAGAATTAATAAGAAAAGAAAATTATACGTAACAAAAAGTCATGTAGAAGTGATGAGAGAGAGAAAAGTGGTAGGAAAAATGGCGTCCTCACTAATGTTAGTATGACCTAAGTAAAGGATAAAATAGTCAAACATGTCCAAAATCTTCCACGTAATTACAAAATTGTTCCTGACAACCACAAGCTCCTCAACTTTCTATACTATCGAAAGCTGCTAAGTTATTTATATATATATTTACGGTCGCCCGTGCGGCGCACACGCCCAATAATATTAATTTTTATAGTAATTAGTTATACGTTTTATAATAAGACTATTATTTGGACGGATACTTTTTAATAAAATAATTTTTTATTTTAGTGGTATTTTTTTTATTTATAATTACAATTTATAGCAATATATAACAATACTATGATGAATGTATTATATACTAAAGTAAATTATGCATGCAATATAATGTATCATAAGTTAAAAAATATATTGTACTTGTTTGGTATGAAATTAACAAAATATATTATTAGTGTATTAAAGTATATGATAAATGTATTATCCATAAATAAAATTTGTATAACATGCGTTTATAAATTATTTTATCTAACATGTATTAAAATTGTATTATAAGTGTCCAGTGAAAAAGAAAATGTTATTGCTATCAAATGATAAATATCTTCTTAATAGAGGATATCTATGCAAGTTTTCCTTTATAATATGTGGATAATATTTATATTTGAATATACTGATATTTTAAAAGTGAACTAACAAACAAATTATAAGTTATTTTTTAAATTCGAAATATAACATAAAATTAGTTTTGAATTTTCATCGATAAAACATAAATTTTCAAATAAAATCAATTACTCCCTCTGTCCCAATTTATGTGACATAATTCATTTTTCGAGAGTCAAACAATTTAAGTTTAATCTAGAATTTGCTCATGACATCTTCAAAATTTTCTTAAATGAAATTTATATATTTATAAACTACATAAAAAGTACTATAAGTTACAATACAAAGTCAAAAAAAACTATAAGTTACAATAATTAATAATCGAAAATACTTAAAAAATATACGAAAAAATTTACGATCAAAGCTAGACTTATTTAAATCTCAAAATTTGAAATATTTTATATAGATTAGAACGAAGAGAGTAATAAATTTTACCGAAAAAAAGTTATGCGGAGAAAAGTTCTATATTAGAAAGAATTGTTTGGCTGAAGCTTAAAAGTGAAGGGAAAGAATTGGATGTGACCCACCATAAGTTTCATTAAGCACAATAAATGATGTAAGCAAAGGAAAATTATGTCAGAGAATTCAAAAAAAATTGCAAAAAGATAAAAACTAGAAGCTATAAAATAAATGTAAATGACAAAAAAAATCCTCAAACTAGTGTAGTAATTCCGAGAAATGTGTGTGCTTATTCTCCTTTCTTATAAAATTTATTGAATAATAAGTAAGAAGTTCAAAAGTAAAATAAAATAAAATAAACTATAAAAGCTGTAAAGAAAAAACAAAAGAAAATGAACTACATTAGTAATAATTTTAAAACAACCACTTACTACCCCAAGCTCCACAATGTAGTCACTGATTAAATGTAATGACTCGTTAGGTCGTTTTGAGCACTAGTACTATTTTGATTTTTTCCGTAAAATTTAAAATGGAAAATTTTGAACTATTAAGTAACTACGGTTATTTAGTTGATGGATATTTATTTAATAATTAGTATAGTCGATAGTTAATGAGCCAAGTCTATAATTTATTTAATACCCTTTATTATTTGGCCCATATAATAAAATTAAGTTAGTAGAATTTTAGTACCTAATTATTTTAAAGGAAAAGAAAAGAAGAGGAGAGCAAGAAACTCACCTGGATAGCGACGCCGGTGGCACATGAACACGATTAGAAACAGAGATGATAAGGAATTCAGGTAATAAAAAAAAGATTTTATGCTCCTTCCATGAAACTTTTCCTTATTAGTAATAATAATGACTAAATGATTAAAAAGTAATGATTACCCTATTTTATTGAAAGTTATATATATACGAGTATTAGGTTATATGAAATATATTTCTGGAAATATTTTTTGTGGAATCTTTGTCATGGTTAGTTAGTATTATTCTTTTTCTTTCTGTAATAGATTTATACTCTCCACTTGAATGTCCAAATTGCTACAATACATGGTTAATCATTATATTATTATTTGGGTGGTAAAGAAATTAGGTTTATTGTATTATATGAATACCATTACATTTATGTTATATGGTAAACTTAAGACGTAGCCCTAGGCTTAAAATTTAGGAAATATGAGACTTGACCTATTAATTTAAATCAGTACTGAAGTTAGTTTATAAATTTAGACTCTACGATCTTTGGGTAATTTTGGGGTCCGAGGTATAAGTATAGTAAGGATGGGTGTCTATGGACTCGCTTACTTACAAATATTGTATACTTGATAGATTGAGAAAGTTTTGAAGCTTTACGGAAGGGAAAGGTGAAATCTTGAGGATTCGTAGCACGTGTTCGGCATTCAAGGTAGGTTAAGACTTTCAGACTTCATTGAAGGACGTTATTCTAATTAAAGATTAAAAATGAAATAGACCATGGGTAAGGGTGAAAGATGGGGGTCTTGTACCAATGGTGTGACGGGCATTGGTACGAGTACCGGTGTTATAAAGGGAAAGTTATTACTATGGAATGCGGATTGTAATCCGAGAATGCCAAAGCATATGGGCATTAGCTGATATATTATTGACTTGATTTATTATGTGTGATTGTGTTCCTTATTGAACCCGTATACTTGTGATAGCTGAGGTGATTATGTATCATATTGATATTTGATTGAGATCCATCATCATCCCTTTTCATTGATAACACATTGTGCACATGCATTGACATGAGATTAGGTATAAGTTGGGCACGTGGAGATCGTCCGTGCTGGGGATGGTGAGATATTAAGATTATAAATTGGGCACGTAGAGATCGTCCCTGCGGAAATTGTTTGATTTTATGATAGTGCGTTGAGATCGTCCACACAGACACGTGGAGATCGTCCGTGTCAGTATATGGACCTCGCGAGTCCCCCATGGGTCATGAACTCTCGATGTATTTTTGAGGAGTATCATGTATATACGGTTGAGAGAGAACTTGGCATCTGAGGCATATCATTTCATGGTATCACATTGTATTGCATCTCATTACATCATTTATTATTGTTGATTACGTGCTTTATTGGTGGTTGTACATTACGTGAAGTTTGATTATCCTTATTTGATGAAACTTGACTGGTAAGCATAATATAGACTTGTACAAGTAAATGACTGATTTTCTTATATAAACTCATGTCACTACTTCTTCGTTGTCGGTCTATGAGATATACTGGGTACACGTGGTTTCGTACTCATACTACACTTGTTGCACTCTTTGTGGTGCAGATTCGATTACGAGTACGAGCACATCTCGTGGAGCTTTCGGAGTCCGAGCTTGGAGCATCTTAGAGTTGTGGTGAGCTGCTTGGTTATTTTGTGGCCCACACCTCCCTCTATCTTTTATTTATTCTGTTGTTTTAGTATTCAGACAGGATATTCCTTATGTTTGGATTCAGCATTTTAGTTTCAGACTTGCACCATATTTAAAATCTCTTGTACTTATGACACCAATTCTTGGGTGGTATTCTAGCTTTCCGCAATTTCATAATTATGAAGAACTTAGTGTTAGAGATATTTTACTCGTTGTTTACCTTTTTGCCTCATTATTTAGTTAAATTGGTAAAAATATTAGGTTGTCTTACCTATCGGTTGGGAACATAGGTGCCATCACGACTTGTAAATTTGGATCGTAACAATTTGGTATCAGAGCCCTAGGTTCATTGGTCTCATGAGTACAAGAGCAATGTCTAGTAGAGTCTTGCGGATCGGTATGATGACGTCAATACTTATCTTCAAGAGGCTATAGGACATTTAGGAAACCTCTATTTTTTTATTCCTTATCGTGCGCACTTGACTTTGTTGGAATTCTATCTTGTTATCTCATTCTATCACAATTAGTGAGGACTCATGCATCCATGATAAAAAAAAATCGGGAGCTTGCACCCGCACCCACTGCTAGGGTTATTGCATGAGGTAGATATAGGGGGGAGGTTTAGGTAGAGGTTGGTTTGTATCATTTTTGGCTAATAGGTTTATCGTATTTGTTGGTGAGTAGAAAATGATTGAGAGGGTTAGGAAGATTAATTTTCCGACTTAGACTGGTAACTTCAATGAGAATGCTTATGAAATTATAGTCAGCTTTCATGAGAGGTTGCACGATCTTGAATTAAGGGAGTCCCATAGAGTTAACTACACACTATTTCATATAATTGTCCTATCACGAAGTGGTGGAGATATTACTTTGATAATAGGCCAGCTAGATCACCTCTACTCTCATGGACTCAATTTTCTTAGGTGTTTTTCGATAAGTTTGTTCCACGTAGTGAGAGGGAGCGCAAGAGGGCCGAGGTTGAGGATTTGAAGTAAGATGGTATGGTAGTCATAAAGTATAAAGTTAATTTGCATGTTTTGGCTATGCACACTTCGATGATACTTCCCACTAAGGTTGAGAAAGTGAAAAAGTTTGTTAAGGGGTTGATTATTCCGATTTGTATGGGAGTTTGTCAGGTTACCGCTTCTAGTGTTCCATTTCAGAAAATTGTAAATGTTTCCATGGAGTTAGAAATGATTTAACGTGCGAGATTTAAGCACCATGAGGGCTAGAAGGTTGTCATTCGAGTTGGGTATGGTATGCGAGTAGCTTGATTTTCTTATATATGTTTCTACTTTTGTTGGAGCATTCATAGTGGTAGATCGAGTACCTCGATCGTGTTTAGTTACTTTGATGGGATATGATACTCAAGTGGATTTGAAAGACTTATATGTGATTGGCTTTTTGATGTTTTTCTTGAAATGAATTGGTTATCTCATGCTAAGACAATTACATTAGCTATGCCTAATATTCCTAAAGTAGATTGGAGAGTTTTCCTTAGTCACAATTCAAAGAGGTTGATATCAACTATTAAGGCTCATCGCTCAGTGGAGTGAGGATGTTTGACGTACTTGACTCTTATTTGAGACACTAGTAGGGAGACTCCTATGTTTGAGTCTATTTCGATTACGAATGAGTTTCCAGAGGTACTTTCGATGGATCTACGAGGTCTTCTACCTGATCGTGGTATTGATTTTTTTTCATCGATTTAGAGCCAGGCACTCAACCCATTTCAATTCCACCATATCGTATGGACTCGGTCTAATTAAAAAAGTTGAAAGAGTAGTTGTGGGACTTGTTGAGCAAGGGGTTCATTAGACCGAGTTTATCTCCTTGGTGGTGCTCCAGTGTTATTAATGAAGACGGAAGATGGATCTATGCGTATATGTATTGACTATCAACAGTTGAATAGGGTTACCATCAGAAATAAATACTTGATACATCGTATTGATGGTTTATATGATCGGCTTTAGGGTGTTTCAGGTTTCTCCAAAATTGACTTGAGATTCAATTATCAGGATATGAAGGTTAAGGCGAAGGATAACCCTAAGACAACTTTTCAGACAAGTTATGATTATTAGGAGTTTCTATCGATGTCTCTTAGGTTGACTAATGCACCAATAACTTTTATGAACTTGATGAATGAGGTGTTTAGACCGTATTTGGATTCCCTTATTATTGTCCTTATAGATTATATATTGATATACTCACATAGTAAGAAGGAGCACGAGAATCATTTGAAGATTGTGCTTGGAATTCTGAAGGAGAAGAAACTCTATGCAAAGTTTTTTTTTTAAGTGTGAATTTTGGGTTATATAGTTAGCATTTTTGGGACATGTAGTGTCCAAAGAGGGTATTATGGTGGAATATAAGATGATTGAGATAGTTCGAGATTAGATCAAACCTTCTTTAATTATCAAAATTTAGAGTTTCTTAGGCCTTGCAGATTATTATTGGTTATTTGTGTAGGGGTTCCCATCCATTGCATCCCTATTATCTAGATTGACCCAGAAAGAAGTGGCTTACTAGTGGTTTGTGAAAGGTGAGTTGTCAAAATCTCAAGACTTTATTGGTTACTACTCTAATTTTGAATCTACTCGCGAAGGGAGTGGATTTTATCATATATTGTGATGCTTCTTGTATTGATCTTGATTATGTGTTGATGTAGAAGAGGAAAGTAATAGCTTATGATTTTAGGCAGCTGAAACTGATTCACAGGGATAACTATCATATCCATGACTTGGAGTTGGTAGTTATAGTATTTGCATTGATGATTTTGAGGGTATTAGTTTTATAGTGTATATTGTGGGGTGTTCGAGGATCGTCATAGTCTCTAATATATACTCAATCATAGAAATATCAATTTGGTGCAACAAAGATGATTTTGAGTTGCTCAAGGGCTATGACATCAATAATTGTTTTCATCTGAATAAGGCAAATATAACACCCCGACTTTACGGAACTCTAATTTAACTCGTACCTTCGTGGAAAGACAAAGACGGTGAGTAATAAATTAAGAATGATGTGGTATGTCATATTTTAAGTGTTCAAGGGTTGTATCTCAAGTTTTTAAGTTTGGTAAGTAGCAAAATAAAAAGTTGGCGAAAGTTATCGTAAGTTCCTTTTTAAATATTTCTCTGAAATTTGGGTCAAATGTCCCAGAGGTTTTATACCAATATTTAAAGAGTTATGGGGCCTACGACCTAGCAAATCGAAGGTCTACGAGTCTAGTTTCCAATTCATCAAACCGCTTGTTCATACGACTTCAGAATAGAGAGATATTCACATTTTTGCGAGACTGCGCAAGCAGGCACGTGAGGTGGGTCCCCTAAGTCGGTGGAATCTTATAAGATAGCATCTTCTTCATTTTTCTTCATTCCAGCTCGTAAGAAACCCACAAAAATCAGATAATTACTCCTCAAATAATCCTTGTGTATTCATGATCTCTTCTTGGCTCCTTATCAAAAATTGTCCTACGTCACGAGCTCGTCGTTTTGGTATAGTTTTCATGGTGAATTGAGCGGTGTAGCTCCGTGGACGTTCTTGCAGCAGAGTTTTTTTCCAGTGTTTTGATTTTATTCAAGTGTTCTGGGCGTGTAAAGAAAGGTAGGAACCATCTTTTATCGGTTTATGGATACCTTAGCTCTTAGATAGTAATTTATGATAGGAATCCGTATCGATTGTCGAATTGTCGTAGTAATCTTGTCCTTTTACTGATTGATTTTACTTTTTTTTAGTGTTTTAGTGGTACGGACAGAGGTATTTTCAGCTTAAATTAAAAAGAAAAAGGTATGTTAAGGCTATTCCCTTCGTTCGGAATGTTTCCTTAGAGCTTGGGAGCGATATAATAGGGCAGTTAACGTTGGTGATCTTGTAGAGGTAATTGTGAGTGGTTGGCTGATTGAGTGGTTATAAACCCTCATTTTAGGGACTCATAATCTGTTAAGAATGACCTAAGTTAGGAACTACTTGGAAACTATTCATATATATTGTTTAAAGCTAAATTGCTCACCTTTAGCCTATTCAATTGGTTGTTGTCGCCCTTGGGGCTATTGTTGTTAGATGTTGAGCTATGAACTACATGTGGGGGCTATGATGTTGTCTAAGAGGACTATGTTACTGCCTAAGAGGGCTATGTGTTGCCCGCAAGGCTATATTGATGCCAAAGAGTGTTATGTGTTACCTACGGGGCTACTTTGATGCCAAAGAGGGCTATGTGTTGCCTACAGGGCTATATTGATGCAAAAGAGGGCTATGTGCAGCCCACAGAGCTATGATTTTTCCTAATAGGGCTATGCGCAGCCTATGGGGCTTAATCGTTGCCAAAAAGGGCTATATGACTTCTTACAAAGACAAGGGGCTACCGATAGGGGTATGTAGATTGATTTGGCACCTTCTGGGCTTATGGAGGCATAGGTAGGTGGTGTGTTGTTTGTACCTTCCGAGCTTATGGGGGCTTGGTTAGGTTGTTGTTTGATCATTTTTTTGTATTTTTAGATTCAGTAGTGGGTTAGCATGCTTATCTAAATTTTGATTTCCTTACCTGATTGCTTTTGGTATATTATGATACTTGCTCATTTAGTCTATA
>JAJONR010005181.1:0-46724 GCA_029582245.1 Solanum etuberosum
AAATTAAAAAATTGAAGATGAAAAATATTTTTTTTAAATAAGCTTTAAATTTATTTTTTAAACCAAAAAAATTGTAATTTGAAGTTGGAGGAAAGTTTTGGAAAATGTTTTCCTTAATATTTTAAGGGAAGTCATTTTCCTTAAATTTGAAGAAAATGAGTTGATTTGGAAAACATTTTCCAAAACTCTTAACCCAACCAAACATGAGAAAATTGGAAAACATTTTCCAGAAATTGTTTTCCTTCATACCAAACACACCCTTAATGTCAAATGGGGGGATTTGAGTGAACAGTTAAACTACAAACAACCGGGAGTAAACAAGTAGAAAGGATATTTGGGAGCGTGATGAATTGAATGTCAATTTCGATAAATGGGTGATTATTATTTACTAAAAGTCGTTGAACTTCAGTGGGTAGGCTAGGGCTTAGGTGTAATAGTTATTTCTCAATCAACTATCACGAATCAAGCGAGTTCTCTCGAACCTCGACAAGCACAACAAATGTAAACAACCCAATACCTCAATCAATCTACTTTTTCAAGCTAGATTAGTAGGATTGAATCTACACCACTTTCTCAAGCTAAGTCCACAATAACCCAATCACTACAATCATCAACCAATAGTTTTAACTCCAAAACTTCTTTCTCAAGCAAGCATGGAATGCTAGATTAGAATTGTATTAGCAACTACAATTCATCAATTAAAACTCAACTATCAATTGAATCCACTTCAAATCAACAATAAAATCAGTAAATACTAACACCATAAGCTAATGGAAACATTCAATTACATAATCACACCCCCAAGAATGGGGGTTTTAGCCACACATAGTAAAGAGCAAGAAATTGTTACAAAAAAGTGAAACAACAATGTTTAGAATGTTAGGGATAAAAAACCTCAAGACTGGACAACGTGGGAACGCTCAAAAACTCTAGAACTCCTTTTTCTTCTTTTAAAAATTGCATTTATACCTTCACAGAATTTCAGCTTCGGAACAACTCAGAGAAATAAGTCGGGCTACGCCAACCATGTCGGCGATGTGCCGAGTGCTCCTTTCCATCGCCTTCTTGGCTTGACTTTTCATCACTTATTTGTTGTAATTTTAGGCGATCAAAGTCGGCATTGCCAATCCATTTGGCGCGTCGCCGAACCATCCATTCTCTCGCTGAGTTGGTCTTGTCCATGGTCTGGCCTGTTGTAACTTTCGGCGAGTTGAAGAGCCACTCGGTGACTCGCCGAGTGGCTTTGGCGAGCACCAACCTTGTTTTTCTTCAGCTTTTTCGCTCCTTTTTGCCCGGTAATGTCCTTTCCTTACGCCTTTTCCTTCATTGCTGCAAATTAGCATTTTATCATCAGTTTAGAGCATAACGTAGGCATTGAGGACACTAAAACTCTGAATCTTAAGCCCTAAATGAGTCGACATCCCCCACTCATAAACACCCCCAACATAAACTTTTGCTGGTCCTCAAGTAAAACAAAAGATCAATTAGTTAAACAGAGATGTGTACAAATAGTGCTACTCAAGACTCAACATGAATGCACACGAGGTTCAATCTACCCATGCAATGTTCAACTGTGCACTACAAGTTTCAAACTGTGACTAGCAATCGTCAAATAGAATTCAAGCTCACAATGCTTGCTTCAAATGCAAATTCAAGCTCAACAAAAGTATTTGAATGACCTCACATCAAGAATGATTCCATGCCTACACAAAGCTCATCAAAAATTAAGAATTAAGGAATCAACATCAACTCTCACACTCTTAAAGATAAACACATACATGCATGATTCTACTCTTACGGTTGCCCGTATTTTCCAATCAACATGACATTAAGCTGAATCAAGATCACTAAAGTCTTTCAATGCTTGTAACATGGCTTAGGGTAAATGTATGATCATTTTGGCTTATTGACTTCTACCTTCATGAAGCATGGCTTGCATTTCACATTTTCTCCTTTTCTTTCACTCTTTTTTATTTTCACAATCCACCCTATGTTCTTTTAAGCATCATTCATTGGATACCTCAATTCTTTTATCAATAGCACAAAATTCATTGCAATATTCTTTTTCAATCTTTTTTGTTCTTTTTCGTTTCTTCTCTCTCTCTCTCTCCCTTTATATAGAGGGGTTCTATCTTTTTCAACACAATCCGACACGGATAAATTTTTTCACAAACTTCTTGACTTTTCTTATTTTTCACCACACACCCAACTTAGGATTTTGGCCTAAGTTAGCTATTCAAATGGACCAATGGTTCATGAAGGTTTTAGGTGATGGGGAAAGAGGTGAAATGATTTCATGTTTCACCCCAAGAAAAGGTTAGGCTCAAATGGTGCCAAGATAGGTTCCCGCTATCACAAGGTGGTAACAAAGAGGTATAATAGAAATTTAGTTCAATCTCCAAAAAATGTGCCTAAGATCATCTCTACCATTAACCTACAATAGTCGATTGGACCAACGGGGCAAGTTCTAGGTACTACGGAGCAAATATTTCAAAAAAATGTCACCACACATGGCATTCAACACAATCATCAATCAAGATTCTACAAATTTAGCTCGTGTGCAACAATCATCACAAGATTCATTTCAACAATTTTCAGTCACAATGAGATGCTAAGAGTTCACACGTGACTTAGGCAACTCAAATTTGCCTCATTGGAATTACACAAACATATCGTTCAATCAAGAGCACGATTCAAGTCATCGGTATTGATCGCAACCGATACTCAAATATGCAAGAGAACAGCCACATTCACAAAAATCAAGAGGTGCAAATTTTAATTTGGATCACAAACCAACATTCACATTAAAAACTAAAAATCCATAGTCACAAAAAGTAAGCATTCAGAACAAGCTATCAAACACCAATCATTCAAAGAAGCAACCCAAAAGAGGCAGTTATCAAGATACCTCACCCCGCCAAACAAGGCTAACCATTGTCCTCCATGAAAAAAATAATCAACAGTCTCAAAATAAAACTAAAAGAGAGTCAAGATCCCTCTGTCAGGCTAAGCATGAGGTGAACTCTGCACATCCGGGACTCTCTCAATCTGGGCATCCGTGCCCGGCTCATCTCGATCCTTCACTTCTCTGGAGCCCACCATCGATATGTCATGAGGAGAGGCCTCCATGGCTGTCTGTACCAGCGCACCCTCTAGGTCCTCTAGGTCATCATATACCGCTGCATCACGGGTACCAAGCTCCTCATCATCAGTCTCGCGAGTATCAGACTCAACATCATCATCAGCCATAGCAGCATCTTCGTTTGTTGCCGCCCGAGGGATCTTAGAAATGGCTGGAAGATTTGTACTCAAAACCTAAGGAAGGTTCAAAGTGCCAAAAAACATGGACAGATCTGTGGATTTAAGCTCATCCAGATCACATCTCAAACTAGTAACATCGGCTCTCAAAGTTGTGACATCAGCTGACTGGCGTCCACTCTTCTCACATGCCTCTACTCTCACCGTTTGGGCATCTAATGCTAGGCCATGTGCTACATCAACTCTCGATTCTCTCTCAACTAAGCTCAGATAGGAACCAAGGCAGCAATAATGGCCCTCTCAATCAGTCCGGGGATAACAAGCTCTACCCGGGAAGCATGTACGTCAGTAGATTGGGCTAGCTGGCCCATCATGAATAGCATCACATGTGTCAATGGGGACCGGGCAGCAGCAGTTATGATTAGACATTTAAAACACACCTCATCCAATTCTAGGTGTAAACGATCGTTAATAAATATAAAACCCAACGAAGAGTTGGGGTCGAACCCACAGGGAGCGGTACGTGTCTATAATTCAATTAAGAAGTACAAATGTGTTCTAAATGGTTATAGGAATAAAATTTATCGAAAACATACAAATAAATCTAAAAGGGTGACAAAGAATGTCAGATGAGGGTTTCGATTTTTGCAATGAACAACTGAAATAACAACAAAAATAGAAGAAAATAACAATATAGAGAGGAGTTATTGGGATGTTATCGATTATAGGCTAAGTATGCTATATGTGTAATTGAAATCTAACGATGATTTGCTAAAACATTGTGGATAGGATGGACTTTAAGTGCAATAGTTTTCTCTCGAACAACTATTACGGATCAAGTGATTTCTTTCGAACATCAACAAGCTTAACAAGATAACCAGCCCACAACCTTAATACATCCACTCTCTCGAGCTAGATGGGTAGGATTGGATTTAAGATTCAGTCTCTCGAGTTGAACCCATATTAACCCAATACCCACAAATCATTAATCAAAAGCTTTGGTCCCAAAACCTTATTCTCAAGCAAGCTAAGAACTCAAAATTAGAATTGCATTAGCAAATACAATTCATAGATTAAAACACAGCTAATGATTAAACCCACATTAAAACAGCAATTTAATCATCAAACAACAACACCCATATGATAGTTAGATAAATAAACACATGATCACACCCCAAGAATTGGGGTTTTAGCTACACATCTTAAAAATAGAGAAACGGTTACCAAATGCATTAGCCATGATCTGGGTAAAAGTATCCAAGCCTTTACAATGATTTCCAAGAATGAAATTCAAAGATCCACTTTCCAAATCCTTAAAAGTTAGACAATTTGAACTCAAAAATCAAGAGAAAACTCTTAGTCTAGAATGGAAACTATAATATATGAAAGAGGACTCCTCAAAATTACATTTAAAATCCAATTTATAGTTTCCCAAAATTAAACTTGAAAGTCCACTCAGCGGATTAAGTCGCGCCTCACCGAATGGATCGGTGATCCACCGAGTGTCCTCTTCCATCGCCATTTTGCATTGGCGATCCAATTTATTATCGCGGAACCGATAGGCGATGCGCCGACTGCCTATTTTTGTCGCCAACTTAGTTCTTCCCTAAGGCTGGTATGTTGGAACTTTGGGCGAGCGAAAGGGCCACTCAGCAGTGCATCGAGTGGTCTTGGCGATATCAGGATTGCTTTTTCTTCACTTCTTCAGTTCATTAGTTTTTTATTATTCGGTTATGTTCTTGACTTGCTCTTTAGCCTTCTTGGCTGTAAATTAACACTTTAACATCTGTTTAGAGCATAAAATCAGCATTTGAGGACACTAATACTATCAAAACAAAGCCCTAAATGAGTCCAAATCTCGGACTCATCAAGCAGCAGTAGTAGCAATAGTAGCAGACGAAGAAGGGACAGTAGTAGAAGAGCTAGGAATACCTGAAGGCTCACCGGCCTAAGTAGGAGGGGTTGTGTCTGTCTCTAGCATCTCTACATCAACAACCGGGGAAGTGTCAACCGGCGCTTCTCTCCTCCCCTCAGCCTCTTCTCTAGTGCACTCGGCCTCAATCCTCCGGATGTCAGTAGAGGAAGTGGGAGTCACTTCCACATCCGTCTTCTCCATAAAAGGCACTCGGGCACCCCGGCACAACTCTATGATCAACACCGAGAAAGGGAGTGAGGTCTGACTCGTTTTAGCCCTCATGGCCATCTCTTTCTCAATAATCAACCTCAGATTCAGTCTATCCCGGTCAATGATGGATCCCAACAAAGCCGCCTTAGGATGCCGGAGTATGGACTCATTTTGGGAAGGCATCAAGGTGCTGCTAATAAATTCAAACCTGTCAGGACCCAATGGTACCCCTTAGATGTAACATGGCGTATCGGACCCTTAGAGACCCCATACAAGCCACTTAGCATTCATAAACATAAGAAATAGAACAATAGAGGTAAAGACAACATTTCAAGTCCAAAAGTTTTATAAAAGTAAAGAAAAAGTCTTAAACACTTGTCTCATTAGCCATCTAGTAAAATAGAATGAAATTGGGCCTAGTCCATACATCATGTCCAAAACTCAAAATATGAAAGAAACTAAGAACAATAAAAATCTATCCTTGAAGTATGGGGACTCACCAAAGCTCGGGAACCTCGCAATCAACTACTAGCCATGAAACTGAGAACCCTAACTATCAGACCCTACACTTGGGGAAATGTAGGCAAGAGTATACGTTAGTACAAAATAATGTACCAAGTATGATAGCTATGCATAAAATATTTAAATCATGCTAAAAGAGGACATTTCATGACATGCAATTGACCAAGCTAAAACATGATATAACAGGGTTAGAAAACACGAGTCATAAAATATGGTCAATGCAAGCTAATATCATTTAAAACCTTTGAACACATATGAGATACTTCTTGAAGTAACCTTAGTTCATTATTATTGTGGGAAGTAGCCTTAACCGACATAGAGATCATGTGAGATATAACATGATCCACCGGTGTCTCCCACACCGAAAAGGGTTTTCTTACTTTCCAAGGTAAGGACCATGGATTTCTAGCTTAAGTGGATTCACTAGCTAATCTCTATCTAGAAAATCATCCTATGGGGGCACATAGGTAAGGTATAAGGAGATTGCTTCTAGAAACCCGACCTCTACTATCGGAAGAGCATCCATCTCAATATCTTCTATGTGCTAAGCCTAAATCCCACAGAATAGTTATTTCTTACTTGTTCTTATTATCCTGGAAGGGCATGTCATCTTGCCAATCCAAGCTAAGTCATAAGTCATCCATGGAAACGTATCATTCAATAACCAATCAAAGCTAGGTTTCATTAGGATAGCTCTTTATCTTTGATTCAATTAGGTGAGAAGACCTTTCAACCTTAGAATAATTACTATGTGAGAAAACCTTTCACAATCATGCTTTCATGTGTATATGAGGAAATTCTTTCAACAACACTACAACAACATCATCATTGATACTTTACTCACAAACCATCCTTAAAACATTTACCTAGATTTCATAAGACATGCATAATTCCATAATTCACCTTTTAAGGTTCAAAACCCATTTAAGATCATCAACATCTAGGAAACATGAGTTAGACATGGATTTCATCATGTATTCATGTAATTCTATCAATACATGCTTGATTTCATAAAACACATCCTTCATAATAAAAACCCTACATCATATGATCATAACTTGGATAACATGGGGATTACATGGGTTCATGGGGGAATCATTATAAAATCATAGTATTTCATATATTCGTACACAAGAGATCATAATTAAATAATTTAAATAAATAATTAAGAGAACCCATGAAAATTGAAGAAAACCCTAACTCAATTGGGGATTTCTAACTTTGAAAATAGGAGAATTTGGGAACTCCATGAATGGAATGAATCCATGGATGAAAACTATCATACCTCAAAGCCAATTACTTATCTTCAATGGAGGAATGGAGACCTTCCTTGAAACCCTAGGTCGAATTCTTCTTCTTCAAGCTTTCTATAGAGAGAAATATTTTAGAGAGGAGACTTGTTATTCTTTTCGGTGAATTTGAAAAGAACGAATTGAATGAACTAATTTAGGGGTTGGAATCACTTATATAGGTCTATAGATGAAGAGTAAAACGATGTAGTATAGGGATAAAATAATTAGGAAAAGACCCAAATATCCTTTAAATAACATCTAGCCATGACCCACGGCCCCCGACTGACGGACCGTGGTCTGACCAACAGTCCGTCCTATCGGTCCGTCGTCTGGCGTCAGAAAGCCAGATCTTTGGGTCCTGGACGGTGGACTACATCCTCGGACCATGTACCACACGACGGTCCGTTGGTCCGGCCGTGGTTTATGTTTCTCAGGGTCTGATTGGGTGACTAATTCACATATCACACCTACGGTCCGTGGTCCCATCCACGGGTCGTGGGTGATCTCCGTCGGATGGCACCTGCAGCTTCTGAAAAATGTTGTTTTGCCCTTCTCAAATATGGGGTGTTACAATATCTCCCCCTTGGGATCATTCTTCCTCGAATGAGATCAAGCTACTACGAAACGAGTAGGAGAGGAACTAACAACCCAATCATCAATAAAACTTCATCTAAATGCATATAACTAAGGAGGAAATATCGACTCCAAGCTAGGATGTAATTAAACCATCATAAGAGTGGTGGAACTAAATCTAACATCCCATAATTCATGCAATACGCATATCCGAGGAGGAAACGTCAACTCAAAGCTCAACACATTACAAAATATCACATTATGAAGTGTATATGCAACTCGTACTCAATGCACATAAACATGTAGACATCAATCAAATAAACTCATTTTCTCAAAACTTAAACTTTTTCGTGAATCATGTATATTAAGGAAATCATGGAAACATTTAAGGCACATGACTCAAAAAACAAGGAGTGAACCATGAGGAACTCATTACCTCAAGCTAGAATAGGAGTATAAGGAAAGAGATGAGGATATCGGGACATCATATTGGCCTCAACCTCCTAAGTAGCACCCTCAACCAACTGATTCCTCCACAACACTTTCACGGAAGCAACTTCTTTATTTCTCAACTTCTTGACTTGCCGGTCTAAAATCTAACCGGACATTCTTCATAAGAAAGATTCTCCTTAACTCGCAAACCGACTAAGGGGACAATGGATGTGGGATCACCAACACATTTCTTCAACATATAGACATCGAAAACCGGAAGCACCTATGCTAACTCATTTGGCAATTCTAGTTCATAAGCAACCTTACCCACACGTCTCAAAATTTGATATCGGCCTACATAACGTGTACTAAGCTTCCCTTTCTTCCCAAACATCATTACTCCCACATGGGTGAAATTTTCAAGTAAACCCAATCATGAACATCCAATTCAAGATCTCTTCTTCTTACATCGACATATGACTTTTGCCAATTTTGAAGTGTTTTCAACCTTTCACTAACGAGTGGAACCTTTTCTATGGCCTCATGTACCAACTCGAGACTTATTAGGGAAACTTCACCCACCTCAAACCAGCCTATAGGAGATCTACACCTCCTACCATATAATGCCTCATATGGAGCCATATCAATATTTGAGTGATAGCTATTGCTATAAGCAAACTCAATTAATGGAAAATGGTCATCCCAATTACCCTTAAAATCAATCACACAAGCTCTCAACATGTCTTCCAAAGCTTGGATAGTACGCTCCACTTGCCCATGGGGTTGGGGATGAAAGGTCGTACTAAGCTTAACACGAGTACCAAGACCCTTTTAGAAAGACATCCAAAACTGAGAAGTGAATTGGGTACCAAGATCGGAAATAATGGACAAAGGCACTCCATACAACTTTACCATTTCTCTCAAGTATAACTTAGCATAATCCTCCGCCAAATAGGAAACCCTGACGGGAATAAAATTAACAGATTTCATCATCCGATCTACTATAACCCAAATCTAGTCATGTTGTGGCCTGGTGCGAGCAAAACCAACAATAAAGTCCATGTTCAAATCTTCCCACTTCAAAGTAGGAATGCTAATGTCTTGGAACAAACCTCCCGGTTTCTGATGCTCAACTTTCACTTGTTGACAATTAGGACACTTAGTCACAAATTCCACAATATCCTTCTTCATCCCATTCCACCAATAGACCTCCCGCAAGTCACGTTACATCTTGGTTGCTCCCGGGTGAATGGAATATCGAGAACTATGGGCTTCCAACAAGATTTGTTCCAACATGTCATCAACATTAGGAACACACAAACGACCTTGATATCTAAGTAATCCATCTCCCCCTTAGGAGAAAGCCTCAATAGATTTCTTACGCACCGCTTCTTTTAATTCAACCAAAATTGGATCAAGAACTTGCTTAGCTATTAGATCCACCACAAAAGAAGATTTCGAGCAGTTGTGAACCATAACACCACCCTTGGTAGAGTCCACGAACTAAAGACCCATTCGGGCCAATCTATGAACATCTCAAACCAACTCTTTCTTAGCTTCTTCAATATGAGCAATACTACCCATGGATAACCGACTAAGAGCATCTGTCACTACATTAGCCTTACCGGGGTTGTAGAGGACACTCATGTTATAATCTTTCAATAACTCAAGCCACCTTCGTTGGCGAAGATTTAAATCCTTCTCATTAAACACATATTGCAAACTCTTGTGGTCGGTAAACACATCTACATGAACACCATACAAATAATGCCTCCAAATCTTTAAGGCAAAAATGACCGCCGCTAGTTAAAGGTTATGGGTAGGGTAATTCTTCTCGTGAATCTTAAGTTACCTTGAGGCATAGGCAATGACTTTCCCATTTTGCATAAGCACACATCCTAACCCAATTCTAGAGGCATCACAATAAACAACAAAACCATTTGTCCCTTCCGGTAAAGTCAACACCGGAGCGGAAGTAAGTCTATCCTTCAATTCTTGAAAACTCTTCTCACATGCTTCGGACCATATGAATTTAGCCTTGTTTTGAGTCAATATTGTCAATGGAGAGGAAATCGGAGAGAACCCCTCAACAAACCTTCTGTAGTAACAAGCTAAACCCAAGAAACTTATAATATCTGAAGGGGATAGAGGTCTAGGCCAACTCTTGACCGCATCCGTCTTCTTAGGATCCATCACATTATCGTTACTTGAACCAATGTGACAAAGAAAAGCTACGGACCTTAGCCAAAACTCGCGTTTGCTAAACTTCGCAAAAAGTTGTTGGTCCTTGAGAATTTGCAACACAATCCTTAAATTATTTATATGCTCATCCTCACTTCTCGAGTAAATCAATATATCATCAATGAACACAATTACAAACATGTCGAGGTATTGTCTAAACACCCTATTCATTAAATCCATAAATGTCGCCGGATTAGTCAACCTAATTGACATTACCAAAAACTCATAATGACCATACAGAGTTCGAAAAGCCATCTTCGGAATATCATCTTCCTTCACCCTCAATTGGAGATAACCCGACCGTAAATCAACCTTATATAAGTAACTCGCTCCTTGAAGTTGGTCAAATAAATCATCTATCATTGGTAAAGGATACTTATTCTTAATGGTCATCTTGTTCAACTGACGATAGTCATTACACATACGAAGAGAACCATCCTTCTCTCTATCAAGCAAAACTAGAGCACCCTATGGAGAGATACTCGGTTGGATGAAACCCTTATCCATCAAATCTTTCAGTTTCTCCTTGAACTCATTTAATTCTACCGAACCATTCGGTAAGGAGGAATAGAAATAGGTTGCGTATCCAGGAGAAGGTCAATACCGAACTCTATTTCTCTTTCTGGAGGAATACCAGGTAAATCATCTGGGAACACATCCAGAAACTCATTAAAAATGAGGACCGACTCAATAGTATGGGTTTCAGAATCCACATCCCTCACCCTAACTAGATGGTAAATGCAACCCTTAGAAACCAGTTTTCTAGCTTTAAGACAAGAGATAAACTGACCCTTAGGCATATAATTTCCCCCTTTCCACTCTAGGACAGCCTCATTCGGGAACTCAAACTTGACTACACGAGTTCTACAATCAATAGAAGCATAACATGAGTGCAGCCAATCCATACCAAGGATAAGATCAATATTTAGCATATCAAGCTCTACCAAGTCAACAAGAGTAACTCTATGGAACTAGGAGACGGGACTCTTTCTATAGACCCTTTTAGCCATAATATAATCACCAACAGGAGTAGAGACATAAAAAGGATCTAACAACATATCCGGAAGAACATCAAATCACATAGCCACATATGGTATCTCAAAAGACAAGGTATCACCAAGATCAATTAAAGAATACACATCAAGCTAGAAGAATTTCAACATGTCGGTAACCACATCATGAGAACCTTCTTGTTCACCACGAGTCTGAAGTGCATAGAAATAATTTAGCTTGGGAGCATTGTAACCCGCATGACAACGAGGAGCTTGCTTGCCCTCTTTTCCTTTAGCCGTAAACATTGGGCAATCCCTCATATTATGACCAATTTTACCATAACTAAATCAACCATCCGTACCGGCTACGCATTTACCCTCGTTGTTCTTTCCACACCTAGCACAAGTAGACATAGGCAATGAAGATCCACTACTATTCCCTTCTTGAGGCTTGGGGTTAGACACCCTATATTTGTTGAACTTAGGAGGAGAATTAGAGGAACCTTGACCGGAAAACTTTTGTCGAAATCTAGAATGACCATGTCTATCCGACATTACATGAGAGAAATTACCATCTCCGGTTTAGCCCTCTTTGTCTCCCTAGACTATTCCTTAATTTTCTCTTCTTCAATCTGTTGAGCATGAACCCTGTGATGAGAGATTCATATGTTATTAATGAGCATTGTGGTACGACATTCTTTAACCACCATTTCGGACACAACCGAAATGAACTTACTCTTCATTTCTCTAAGATCGACAACCATTGATGGAGCCTATTTAGACAATTGTGTAAACTTCAAAGCATGTTCTCTCACACTCATAATTTCTTGACGAAGGTTGATGAACTCAAGCACCTTTTGTTCCCTCATCTCAAGGGGAATATCCTATCAAGGAAAGCGGGTTAAACTTCTCCTAATCAGGAGGACCCGCATCTTCCAGTCTCCTTTCTTTCCATTGGTTGAACAAAGTTTGAGCAATACCTTTAAGTTGATAAGCTGCCAAATCCACCTTTTCCACCGGCGTCACTCCCATGATCATCAACACCTTGTAGACCTTATCAATGAACTCTAGAGGATCTTCCTAAACCTTAGAACTATGAAACTCCGAATGATTCATCCTAGTGAAGTCCCTCACTCTAGATGTCGTCGTACCCATATTTAGGTTCACAGGAACCGCAACCTCCCTATTGTCTTGGGCCATCATGGCTTGAGACAAAACTTGAAAAGAAGCCCTAAACTCCACATTAGTCACTTTCACGACCAAAGGATCGGCCGGAACTTGAGGACCTTGGAGAGGAGCTTCTTGTTCCGCATTCTCCCTCACATTCCTTCTAGCATAAGCTCTTCGAGTAGCTATGTTATGTAGAGCATCAGATAAGAAATAAGAGAGAGACCTTATAGAGTTAAACTCTATCGCATGACGTTAGAGTAATGAAAGAAGTGGAGTTTCCTAAACATCTTGTAGTCTCTCATTCATAAATGTGGCGCGCTTCACACTAATGAATAAGACTCTACTCGACGTGGCTTATGAGACATCCTAGGACCATTCTAAACCTTGTGCTCTGAGTACCAAGTTTTTCATGACCCAGTAGTACCCCTAGATGTAACATTGCGTATAGGACCCCGAGAGACCTCATACACGCCACTTAGCATTAATAAACATAAGAAATAGAACAGTAGAGGTAAATACAACATTTCAAGTCCAAAAGTTTTATAAAAGTAAAGCGGATGTCTACAACACTTGTCTCATTAGCCATCTAGTACAATAGAATGAAATTGGGCCTAGCCCATACATCATGTCCAAAGTTGGAAATATGAAAGAAACTAAGAACAATGAAAATCCGTCCTCGAAGCATGAGGACTCACCAAAGCTCAGGAACCTCGCAATCAACCACTAGCCATAAAACTAAGAACCCTGACTATTGGACCCAATATTTGGGGAAATGTAGGCAAGATTATGCGTTAGTACCAAACATTGTACCAAGTATGATAGCTATGCATAAAATATTTAAATCATTCTAAAAGAGGAAATTTCATGACATGCAATTGACCAAGCTAAAATATGATATAAGAGGGTTAGAAAACAAGAGTCATAAAACGTGGTCAATGCAAGCTAAAGTCATTTAAAACCATTGAACACATATGAGATACTTCTTGAAGTAACATTTGTTCATTATTATTGTGGGAATTAGCCTGAACCGACATAGAGACCATGTAAGCTATAACATGATCCACCGGTGTCTCCTACACTGAAAAGAGTTGTCCTACTTCCCAAGGTAAGGACCATGAACTTCTAGCATAAGTGGATCCACTAGCTAATGTCTATCTAGACAATTATCCTATGGGGGCACATCTGTAAGGGATAAGGAGATTGCTTCTAAAAACCTGGTCTCTACTAACGGGAGAGCTTCCATCTCAATATCCCCTCGGTGCTAAGCAAAAATACCATGGAATAGTAATTTCTTACTTGTTCTTATTATCCATGGAAGGGCACGTCATCTTCCCAATCCAAGCTAAGTCCTAAGTTATCCATTGAAAGGTATCATTCAATAACCAATCCAAGTTAGGTTTCATTAGGATAAATATTTATCTTTGATTCAATTAGGTGAGAAGACCTTTCGACCTTAGAATCCTTACGATGTGATAAAACCATTCAAAATCTTACTTTCATGTGTATATGAGAAAATGATTTTATCAACACAGCAACAACATCATCATTGATACTTTACTCTCAAAGCATCCTTAAAAAAGTTACCTAGATTTCATAAGACATGCATAATTCTATAATTCACCTTTCAAGATTCAAAACCCATTTTCAATCATAAACATCTAGGAAACATGGGTCCGACATGGATTTCATCATGTATTCATGTAATTCTATCAATACATGCTTTATTTCATAAAACTCTTCCTTCCTAATCAAAATCCCACATAATATGATCATAACTTTGAAATCATGAGGATTACATGGGTTCATGGAGGAATCATCATAAAATCATAGTATTTCATCAATTCATTCATAAGAGATCTTAATTCAATCATTTAAATCAATAATCAAGAGAACCCATGATAATGGAAGAAAACCCTAACTCAATTGGGGATTTCTAACTTTGAAAATAGGAGAATTTGAGAACTCCACGAATGGAAGGAATCCATGGATGAAAATTATCACACCTCTAAGATAATTTCATAACTTCAATGGAGGAATGGACACTTGCCTTAAAACCCTAGGTTGAATTCTTCTTCTTCAAGCTTTCTAGAGAGAGAAATATTTTGGAGAGGAGTCTTGTTCTTATTTTTGGTGATTTTGAAGAGAATGAAGTGAATGAACTAATTTGGGGGTTGGAATCACTTATATAGGTCTATAGATTAAGGGTAAAACGACATAGTATATGGATAAAATAATTAGGAAAAGACCCAACTTTCCTTATAATAACTTCCATCCAAGACCCACAGGCCCCGATTGCTGGACCATGGTCTGACCAACGGCCCGTCCTGTCGGTCCGTCGTCTTGTGTCAGAAAGCAAGATCTTAGGGTCCTGGACCATGGAACACATCCACGGACCGTGGACCACACAATAGTCCGTTGGTCCGGCTGTGGTTCATGGTCCTCAGGGTCTGATTGGGTGACAAATCCACGGACCACACCTACGGTCCGTTGTCCCATCCTAGGGCCATGGGTGGCCTCCGTCGGATGGCACCTGCAGCTTTTGAAAACTGTTGTCTTGACCTTCTCGAATCCGGAGTGTTACAAAACTAATACCGTGCATCTACATTCAAATCCTTCTTCTCTATCTAAACTCTTGGCTCGATCCACGACGGTGTGATGTCAGAAATCAGAGGAGCCAACCACCCATTTAAGTCACCAAGGGTCTTCTTTTGTATCTGATCCACCAATAAGTGCATCACATTAATCATACACCCCAGCACCTCATTAATGTCGGTGCTGCTACATTTGACCCTTCTTCCATTCACCACCACATGATCTACTGGTGTGAATGAGCTAGCCTTCTTCTTCCCCTTTCAAACCAGCCTCCCGTACTCTACGTAAAACTCACGTACCTAGGGAGGTGTGTATGAGCCACGGGCCTGTATGAATCTCTCAAACTTGTGGAACTTAATGGTGTTCCATAATTCTAGATACTTGTCCATCACTCCATCTGTAGACAGCCTCATTTCTTCAAAAATTCTCCTCAACCCGGCAGCCTTGAGTCTGTTCAGCGATCGAGGTGGAGCTACCTATACCGGGGGCATTGGAGGTAGCTGCTCAACCGTCTGTGCTGGAGGTGTAGGAGTAACTTGTATCCTGGTAGGATCATGCAATGCTTTAGATCGCAGCTCAGCTCGCCTCCTCTACAGAGTCTAATCATCCTCCGACTCAGATACAGATCCTGGCGATCTACCCCCCGAGTTATCTTCACGATCAGATTCTGACATGGCGAGGTGGGTGTCATAGATGCCCATGTTATCGGAGCTATCCTCTGCCGGACGTTGCTTCGCATGACCATTTCCCTTGCATGTGCCTTTCCCCTCTGTCAGAGGAAGTTTAGGTTGTGTTGCTCATGTCGGAGCATCACCCTCAGTGATAACTATTCCCCGTGCTCTCTTCTGAGGTGGTTGGTTTCTACCCGGAACTGTGGGCCTGGAAAAATCTTCAAAACAACACAAAACGAACCAATACGTTAGAAATAATTCAATCAGAAAATCACTGTTGACAAAATGCAGAAAGACTCGCCAACTAGTCCGACGAGCTATGTCGGGCTCACCGAAGGTTATAGAATAAAATTGCACAAAAGTCAGCACAAGTCGGCAAAGTTCAGGGTCACTCGGCGATTCGGCGAACTAGAAATAGCTCGCCGAAAGTTACAAAATATTTAACTAAAAGTTACAAAATATTTAACTAAAATAGCAAAGACATATCTCCCAATGTTACAGAATCAAACCATCAAATATTAAGAACAAAAAGGCAATCAAGGGGTCACTTGGTAAACCGCCGAGTCATTCGGCGAACTCGACTAAGCTCGTCGACTAGTCTCTCATGCCAGTTTTTGACCCCGACTTTCAATTATAAACCTAGAGCCCACAATAATGATATTATAGCACTATTCTATGCAATTAAGCCTAGACCCATATCAATAATGACCCCGGGGGTACTTAGACTTCTTCTGATTTGTCTAAAATTGACCAATCAACATCTCCTTCCCTTAAGAACGATGTCACCCGCTCTATCATTAGGCAAATTCAGTCGATCGGTACAATTTGGGTTACTCAGACTTCACCCTCACAAGACCTAACATACAAACATTACACACCCACGATTTCAATCAATTTGAAGACGGTATTCAACAATTATTGGCTAAAACACAAACATAAACATGATACGACAGTAGCCCTTAACTAAAAATCAACCAACTACTCAAGATTATGCAACAGATCCAACCAAAATACGAGCATGCATCACAAACTACTAAAAATCAAGCCAATTTTGGGACACCGTCTTCAAAAGTAGACAGAAACAAAAGCTAGGCGAGCAAATACGGAAGCAAAATGCAAATTCCCTCGAGGAAATGATCCCCACACAAGAATACTACGCAAAACATGATCTAAATATGAAGTGCAAGAGTGTAAAAGTCAAAAAATGTGAAATGAAAGAGAATTTTGAATTTAAAACATTTAAGGCCCTTTTTTACCCTTCAGCTTGCGCCCTAGTCGGCGATATTAAAGTATGTCGCCTACCATTCGAAGAGTCGTTGAACGGTACCTAATCTCGCCTAATTGTCTCTTTTCCCAAAATTTCAAATTTTTAACCTACATATCTAACAACTGTTATATAAACAACAACATTAAAAACTAAAAACTTGGGTTGCCTCCTAAGAAGCGCCTTATTTAACGTCGTGGAATGATGATGACACTCTTTCAAGCTTCATTCTTTGGGTTAACAATGATATCACACGGTAATTCTCCTTTTGGTCTTGGATTTAAATGAGTCAAGATTTGACCCATCTGTGTTTCTAGCTGCTTAATCGATACCGAAAGTGAGGTAATTGTTTGGTTCAGAGAAGAAACGTCATCTTTCATTTCCTTTAGCACCTTGTCCGATCCTTCCACTTTGTTGAGAATTCATGCAAGCATATCTTCGGTGCGGAAATTTTCAGGATCAGCCCTTTGCTATTTTGGCTTTTGACGCTCATGGAGAGGTACATATCGTTCTTTCTTAGCGTCTCGTTGTAACACCCCAGAAACTAGTAGGCTAAACTAGAGCTTGACGTTAGGCTTAGAGCCTTGAATGTAGCTCCTCGTACCTTAAAATAATTGTTTTCATCTTAGAACGTCAAGGTTCAAACCCCATGGACCAACCATGGGTCCTTGAGGAGGACCCTAAGGAGGCTGCCTGGGCAGTGACCCAGGAGGGCAACCCCCGCCCCGTATGTCCTCCCACGCCTCGTGGGTGAGGGGCCATAGGTCAAGGCCCCAAGAACCAAGTCCCAGAACCTGAACCACGATTCACCAGCACGGGCTATGGGTCCAACCATGGTCCGTCAGTGGTGGGTCATGGGTGAGGCCTAGAACTGCTTTTTGGCAGTTAAGTTTAGGGGCATTATGGGGTTTTCCAGTTTAAGTTAATATTAAGTGACGTCATTTTACACTAAATTAGACTAATTATATAATTATTTAAGACCTCCAAATTAAGTCATCTTTCTCATAATTCCAAAATACCAAATCAAAACCAACTTTTCCCCAAAATTCTCTCTCTAGAACTTCAAGAAAGAAGAAGAAGAAAGTGGAAGCTAGGATTGAAGGAGAAAGCTTTTCTATTCAAATTCATTGGGATTCATAGCTAAGGTATGGCAGTACTTCATCCATGGAGAGTTTCATCCATGGAGTCCCTCCAAACTCAATTTCAAAACTAATAATTCTCCAAAAAGCTTGAGTTTTACTCCAAGTCATGGATTCCTTTCAAAAAGGATTCTAATGATTTAATTACTTTATATTATGATTGAATTGAGGATTTATTACTGTTTTTATGTTGAAATCCCCAAAAATCCATGAAATCACCATATTCTGAATTTATGACCTTGTGATGTGGGTGAATTGATGAAAGAAGGATATTAGGAGATTATGGTTGTGTTAATTGAGCTATTTTAATTATGTTATTATCCATGTATAATGTAGTAATTCTAGATGTGTTGATTGAGATGAGCTTTGACCTTTTAAAAGGCAAGATATGATATAATGCATGAATTATGAAGGTTATGTCTATGCTTTAAGAACACTTTGAGAGTGAAGTGTCCACGATTATGATAATGTTGTTGTGTTGATTGAAAGTATATTCTCATGAACACATAATGAACATAATGTGAAAGGTTTTCTTACAATATGATGATTCTAAGGTTGAAAGGCAATTGTCACCTAATTGAATCTACTGTTATATGTAGACATGGACGGTGAAAGGTTATTCTCACGCATGATCTAATGAGCTATCTTAATGAAACATGTTACGACTTATTAAATACTTAGTGGGATAAATTTTTTAGCACCGAGTGGATATTGTTATGAGATGGAAGCTCCTACGTCAGAAAAGGCAGGTTTCTAGAAGCAATATCTTGACATTGAAGCTCCTCCGTCAGAAAGGGCGGGTATCTAGTAGCAATTTCCTTATCCCATAAACTATGTGCCTTCATAGGTCTTTAGCTAGTGGATCCACCTAAAAGCTAACAAACCATAGTCTTACCTTAGGCAAGTAGGACAACCCTTCTTCGGTGTGGGCAACACCGGATTCCATGTTAAGCTCACATGGTCTATGTCGGTTAAAGCTTATTCCCACTATGGCAACAATATGAATAAGAAAATGAATTATGAACTATGGTTAGTCAAGAAGCTTTACTTAGCATGGGTGGGATTATGGGATCTTATTCATGCATTGTACAATCAGACTTTGAGGGTACTTATGCAATGTTTCTCTTATGATATGATGATCTATGTAATGAACATGCTTATGACTTATGCTTTTCCATTGTTTTTGAAATGATGCTTTAACTTGGTAAATTACATGCATTCAGCTAAAATGTACATTTTAGCATGTTTTCAAGGTTTTATGCATGGCTATCATACTTAGTGCATCTTTGTACTAACCCACATTTTCCTATACTTTTCCCAAGTGTAGGGTCTGGTTCTTAAGGCGCTCATCATTTGGTTAAAGCTTGGATTCGACTATTCTCCTAGCTTGTGGTGAGTCCTCATGAGTCGAGGATGGATGTTTCACTTTGAGTTTCATTTCTAGTATTTCATTTTGAACTATGTTTGTATGGGCTATGTCCCTATTCATTTGAACTATTGTAATAGATGACTATATTGAGACAAGTCTAGACTTCTGCTTTCCTTTATAAAAAATTTGGACTTGAAATGCGTTTTCTTATCTTTATTGTTCTATGCTTATGTTATGATATGCTAAGTGGCTTACATGGTGCCTTTCGGGGTTCTATGTGCCTTGTTACATCTAGGGGGTACCCCTGGGTAGTGACAAACTTTGTATCAGAGCACAAGGTTTAGAATGATTTTAGGATGATGTCTCATAAGCCACGTCTACTAGAGTCTTGTTCATGAGTGTGAAGCGCGCCACATTTATGAATGCGAGGCTACAAGATTATTAGGAAATTACACTTCTTTCATTACTCTTAAGTCGTGCCATAAAGTTTAGCTCTATAAAGTCCCTCTCATAATCCTTCTCTAGTGTCTTCAGGATATGAATACACGAAGGGCTAACGCTAGAAGAATGGAGGGTGGAAATGTGAATGAAGAAGATCCTCAAGCTAATAAAGCTCCGATTAATCCTTCGGCTATGTCAGATGTGGAGGTTAGGTCGGCTTTCCAAATGTTGTCCCAAGCTTTGACGACCCAAGATCAAGCGGTGACGGCTCAGGACAACAGAGATGTTGTGACTCATGTGAACCCTAATATGAATTCCACGGCTTCTAGAGTGAGGGATTTTTCAAGAATGAACCCTCTCGAGTTTTATGGCTCCAAAGTGGAATAGGACCCTCAAGAATTTGTGGATGAGGTGTACAAAATACTTGATATTATGGGAGTGACTTTGGTAGAGAAAGTGGAGTTAGCCGCTTATCAATTGAAAAGTGTTGCTCGAGTTTGGTATGATCGGTGGGGTGAGAGACCCGTTAGAGCGGGCTCGGTAGAATTGGAATCATTTAAATCAGCATTTCTCGATAGATTCTTTCCCCTAGAGTTGAGGGAACAAAAGATGCAAGAGTTCATTAACCTTCGTCAAGGAGGTATGAGTGTGAAGGAGTATGCTCTTAAGTTCACCTAACTATCCAAGTATGCTCCAACTATAGTGGCGGACTCAAGGGCTAAGATGAATATGTTTGTGATGGGAGTGTCCGACTTGGTAGAGGAACAATATCGTAAGGAAATGATCACTGGTGATATTAATATCTCACGTCCTATGGTGCAAGCCCAACAAATTGAGGATTCGAAGCTCGAAAGAAAGAATAGGGAGGTGAAAAGAGCAAGGAGCGATGGTGGGAACTTCTCCAATGCCAAGTCCGGTGGACAAGGTCGACCAAGGTTCATGCAAAGGTTCTCCAACCAAAGTTCCTCAAGTGCTTCCCCAAGGGTCAACAAGGATAGGGTGTCGATGAGACATTGAAGGCAAGTCGTGTCACATTTCAGTTGTGGGTTAGAAAATTGTGTTTGAATCATAGGAAATATGTTTTACCTTTCTTCATTTCCTTGTTCTTATATTGTAAGAAATGTGGGTGTAATTCTTGTGTGAAATTGGGGCTTTGTGCTAGATATAGACAAAGTTATTTGGGTGTTTGATTAATTGCTCTATTGCTTTTGTAGTTCCTAGTATCCATGCTTGATTTCATGAAATAACTTCAATATAGTTTTCATGTTTGAATTTATAAGTTGAGAGTTTACGCTCAATCTTAGCTTCTGATCTCCGATTGATGCTCGAAAGAGATTGATTGGAGTGGAGAATTAGATGGATAATCACATTTTGACTTTGAATCTTGAATTTGAGATTGAAAGATGAAAGTGTAGGGTTTCATTGTTGGGTGCAAGGCTTCCTTTAAATAGAGGTTTAAGTTAAGGTAATGGGTTATTTTGTATTTGTGTGATTGAGACTGAAAGGAGATATCGCAATAAAATGCTTTGAGATCGAAAGATAATTAGTGAAAATAAAGATGACCTAGCCTACTTATTAGTGATTGATCTTGGATTGAATTGCAATGGATCGTTGAGTTTTAATTGGCTCCAAAGTTTTTCCCAATTCCCATACATCCTTTGCTTGATATTATCTTTGCCCCCATTCGTAGTTTAATTAGAAAAATTGACTTGCATTTGATATGTTTGTACCTTGTATGTTTAGATTTAAACTAGTGTCTAGTTAGCCTTTATCTTTTCAATTTTTGCTATATTCCGTGTGGGATTCAACCCCGACTCTTAGTTAGGTATTTTTATTGATGACGAGTGCTTACTCTTTTAATTAGTTGAGGATTGATTTGAGCGTCATCAAAAATGGTGCCGCTGCCGAGGAATAGTTAGGCGTATTGAATTAGTTTAGGTTTCTAGTTTACTTGTTTCTATCTAGATTGTGAATAGTTGTCTTTATTTTCTTTTATTTGCTTTTATGGCTTTTTGTGATCACTACGTCTTTGGGAGTAGTATTCCCACCACTGACCCATGGACTTTGAGCTAATCAAATGTAATAGGTCAATTGAGGCTTAGGAATGTGGAGGAAAAGCTCAGTTGGGGCAAGAAAGCCATATTCCTTCTCTCTCAAGAAATGGAAAGGTTTCGAAAAAGGTGCCTAGATCGGTACTATGACATGGTCGATCTTGAGTTTGGACTAGCTACTCTTAGGGGTGAGGTGAGAGAAATCGTGAGGGTGAAAACTCCTCATTATCCAATGGCCGAAAAGAGCGAAGAAGAGTCTCATGACTTGCACCTTTCTTGATGTGATGAGATGTTCCAAGTCATATTCAAAGTTGAACGGCTTGAAACCTGAGCCAAGTAAAGAGGTGAATGTGGATATAGAAGATATCATGAGCTTGTGCAACCAACCCAAACCAATAACAATCCAAGAAGTCGAAATAAGCACCATGATACTAGAGCAGCAAGAAAAAAATAAAAAAGATCATATATGGAAACTCTAGTTCATGTGAATATGGGAGTGTCACTCACTTGAAGGCCAAGAATTATGAATTTCAATGCCCTCATGGCCTAGTGAGTCTTGCACTCTTTCCCAATGATCCCAAACGTAAGCATGATTCAAATTTGGGTAAGAGATCCACGTCCTCAAAGTGGAGATATTGGGTGAAATGATTGATGCTCTGTTTCATTGCTCAAGCTCTTCAGAGTAAAATTATTCTCAATATGGGGAGATAATTCATTGCCTCGAAGTGGAAACACAAAGGGTGATGTACCTGACGTCGCGCTGTGACGTTAAATTGTGCGCTTGATGGGAAACAATCCATCGGTATTTAACTTAGTTTAATTTTGAGTTTTAATTTTTTAGATTAGGTTTAATTTGTTAATTTTAAATAACCCACATAATTTCAAGAGTTTGTTGTGGTGTTTTGAGCAGGTTTGAATACAAAAAATTGAATGAAAATGATGTGTGGGGTGAAAACACCTTTGAAAGTAGGAGTGGGCATATATTGGACGCCCAGGTGTGCCTAAGGAGTTGGGAGGATCGCCCTTTTTTCCCTAGCCATCTCTCAAATGGACAGTAGCTTTAGTAAATCTTGCACCCATTCGATTGCGAGATCCTCTAGCCACGATCGTGATGCGTTAAATCCTCAGGCTCACGATCGCGAGTGACTGGTGTCGTGATCGTGAGGCTACAAGTCACGATCACGATGAAGCGCCAGAATCCAAAAAGGCAATTATTCAAAAATCAGATTCATTGCACCATTAATCTCCTAATAACGACCCAAGAACTTCTCCTACTATAAATACAATTGATCTAATCAGTTATCTTTTGCAAGAATATCCTTCAATAGTTTGTTCTTCCTTCAATGTATGACTTCTCCCTTCCTTTCTTGATTGACATTTGAAATTGGTAAGTAGTTGCAAAAGGGTTAAGTTCTACCCTTAAGTTTTAATCATGATTGGGGTTGAAATACTTAAATTGTAGAGTTTTTTTGTTGATTAATGTAGTATTTGGGTGTTAACTGATTAATGGGGGGAATTAAGAGCTTGAGTATGTTAAAAGTGGCATGAGAATGAGTTGCCCATAACTTGTTCAATGAAATGCCTAAGTGAAAACTTTTTCTAGGTTGAGCTTCTTCTACGCGATCGCGGGAGCGATCGCAATCTGAACAATTTGAAAATACCTTGATCATGATGTCTCATCCTACAATCACAATGACTTGAATAGGTGAGGCTCGCGATCACGTGGATCCATCTCACGATTGCAATCAGTCATCCGCCTGGCAGTTAAAACTACCAAAAACAGTAGCTTCACCCCTGCTTTCTCAATTTATTTTTCACCCATTTCTTTGGCCTAATTTCTTAATCATACAATGGCTTACATACCTTTGCATTCATTTGATATGTTTGCATCTTTTATAGGTACTAAATTTGCGAAAGCATGGCCGACAATGTCAACCCAGTTGAAGAACAAGTTCAAAAAAAAATGTTATGGGGGATGAGATATTTTATCATGAGTGGTTTGTGTCCACCAAGTGCCACTGATTGTATGACTATTTTCTCACAAAGAACATCATAAATGAGAGAGGCATACTTTTGGATCATCTTGATGAGTGCATGCCCGATTTCTATGGCTGATTGGAGATAAGGGGTTGGTTGTGCTTCATAGCTGAGCCTATCAAGGCTAATCACTCATGGATGCATGAATTCTATGCCAACGCTGCCGAATCTAGCTTGCTAATGACTTTGTATTCATTGACCAGGGCAAGAAAGTACATTTTAACCCCATCTGGATCAATGCATACTATGGCCTTCCCGATAATGACAATGAAATTCACCTTGCAAGGGCCTGGGAAGAACAAAAAATAGTGGTTCATGCGACATCTTCATGATGGCCATAGGCCAAAGTGGATTGAGAACAACAGTTGGATTAAGTCTACCGAGTTCACCGTCTATGCCAATAATTGGCTTTCCATCATATGTAGTTGAGTCATCCCTTCTAGGAATGAGAGTGATGTGTCTCCTGACAGAGCTATATTGATTTGTGCTATCATAGAGGGACTTCCTGTTGATGTTGGCAAGTTCACTATGAAGCATATCCAAGAGGTGGTTATTGAAGGTACAAAGAGTCTTCCTTTTCATACTTTAATCACTCATTTCTGCCAGGTGGCCAGTGTAGACAATCAAGATGGTAATTGCATGAGAGATCCAGAGAAGATAATTCATCCACTCAAGAAGAAAGGACCAGGGCATGTGCTTAAGATGAGGAAGATTGATGTTAGTGATCCGTCATTTTGTGCTTTCACCGAGAGTAGCGCTTCACTTAGCTAGGGCACCAATTCCACCTCTATTGGGAAACTTCAGAGCAGACCTCTCGCTTTAGTTCACATCTCTAGTCAGGTGCACGTATTGGATGCACCGATCCAGTCTCAGATTCAAGAGTTGGTACAGCGCCTTCCCATTGGCCTTGGAGAGAGCTCATCGGCCTCAGGTACTGTTTCATCCACTTTGGCCACATTGATGCATGATCAGCAAATTCTTCAGGATAGGATGGCAAAGATGAAGAGGAGGCATGAGAAGATGAAGGAGCATGAAAAGAAGAAGATCAAATTTCTTAACAAAATGATGGATACGCTCAGAAAATTCTATGGGTCCGGTGATGATACATATGATGTACTTTCAGACCCCGACACCTCCACTTCTAAGTGAGATCATTCCAGGGAGACCTCGTATTCTCTTTATATTGTATTGCTTTGAGGACACATCTGCATTTTGAGTTTGGGTTGCCTCTCTTGTCAGGTTTACTTTGTTTATATTTTAGATCTGATATTTCCCTTGTAGGGTTTGTTTTGATACTATGGTTTTATTTTTTATTTGTGGATGATGTGCCCTTGTCAGTCTTGTTGATATATTATGTTGGGTTGGTTTAGTTATTTTTTTTTTGTTATTTTGTTTCTTTTAGTTATAGCTTTCTGAGATGTGGATTGATGATGCATGATGATGGATAGAGTGACGACTTTCTTAAGGGTAAATCATTGATTGCTTGTGAGTGTTTGATTGGTGTTGGATGTGTCAAAGTGTGAAAAGCCAACCCTAAATAGATGCATGAGGTTTCCCGATGATAGATTGGTTGACGAGTTTCTTAAGGGCAAAATCGTTGTCTTTTTGGTAGGTTGTGGCTTGGTTGGTACTAGGAATATAGTCATGCATGTGAATGAAGTAAAGTATATCCCTCCATTTTTTAAAGTTGAGCGAGAATGAATGATTTTGTGACAACTCTCATCAATATTTTAGTGACTTTTGATTCATTAGGGAGTTAAATGTTTGATGCCACTTGCACTTTAAAAAGAAAGTTGGATTATGAACCATCTTAATTGATTTGCATGCCATATGTGGTGAGTTTGTGTGGATAATGCCTTGTGATCACTTGTGTTAACTAGAACTTGCTCGGTCAGTTTTGAAATATTGGTCTTGATTGAGTTTGGTTGGAGAAATGATCTTAGGATTTCTTTGATTGTCCTTGAAGTCCACTTAGCCTAAAATTCCCACCTTTGCACTAAATTTATCCCTAGTTGTCCCTTTTGAGCCTTATCCTTTTTATTGGCAACCACATTACAAGCCTTGAACCTTTTTGAAAGTAACCTTCTTTTGAACTCTTTCCCTCCTTGAACTTAAGAATTGTGAAAGTTGAGACTAAATAAGTTGGGGGTGGTATGGGAAGATTATAGATGGATGTTTACCACACGAGGGCATGATAAAAAAATAAAAAAAAGAGTTTGAGAATGGAGGAAATTTTCAAAGAAATAAAAAATTGTGAAAAAAAAAAGACTTCGAATAAATGTGAGACTTGCATCCTCCAAAAATTTGAAAATGGTTTCATGTGGGACATCTTGTAAGAAAAATACGAAAATGATGTGAAGTGCGCATTGAGTTGAAAAACGAAGAAAAGGGGAAAAGTTTATGATCGAAAAGTTGTTGTGTAGTGTTCAAGGAGGGTGTAGTCACTTATACCCAAATAATATCCTAACCTTCACCAAGCCTACATTACAAGCTTAACAATTTTCTTTGAGATTTCAAAACGAATGAAGTTGAGTCAATATTGATTGAAAATATGGACAAACCTATGGTGTGGCATTTGTGTTCATGAGATGTTTTATTGTGAGTGTGAGTGTTTTCACCTTTTCCCCTTGTCTTGTAAATACTTTTTGAGTGTGTTGGGACATTTCTTTCATTGTGAAGGCATGTAATTTTGTAAAGTGGTGATTCTAATAATTCCAAAATGAGTCAAGTGAGCATTAAAAAGAAGTAATGAATTGAGTCACTTCTTGAGTTTGAGTTTTTGTCATTAAATGATTCTTAATTCTTTAAAGTGTGCCATGAGAATGAGGGGATTTAGTTTATGAAAAGTTTGCATCTGGACCATTTGTTAGTACCAACCGAAACCATTACTTTTGTGCTTAAGTGAATATGGTGAAATTGATGTGTGGTGTGTTGGAGAATAAGAGCCTCTTGAGTTTTTTATTTTCTTTACATGAGGACAAGCAAAGTTTCTAAGTTGGGGGTGTTGATGAGTGGTGAATCCACTCATTTGAGGCTCTTTCTTAGTTATTTTTCCTTTCTTTGGTTTAGAATCATTTCTTTTAATGTGATTTTCTTCATATTTGCAGGAAAAAGAAATGGAGAATGGATTTAGAAATTCTTTGAAGAAACCAGGTGGAATGGGAGCAAAAAGAGGTCAAATTGGAAGAAAGTAGAACTGGAAGGGAATGACTCATCGCGATAGAGTGATGAAGAGGACACGATCGCATTGCATAAATACTCAAATCTCGTGATCGCGTGGTCCGTGGACGCGATCGCGTGACCCAACAACACTGCTCATCTCGATTGCGTGAGCTAGTTGTCGCGACCGCGAAGGGTAAACTGGCTGGCACCTGGACAGATTGGAAATTTCACAAAATCTATTCACACAACCCTTTTTTCACTAATGAGCAGTCATTGTTCATGTATGCAATATTTCATATCAAATTATAGAGAATTCTTCATAGCTTAGCTTAATTTTTGGGAGACTAATTTGTAGGTTCTAACTTGGGGTTGAGAAAATGAAGGCAAGTCACCTCACATTACAGTTGTGGATTTGAAGATTGTGTTTCAATCTTAGTAAATATCTTTTACCTTTCTTCACTTACTTGTTCTTAAATTGTTAGAAATATGGGTGTAGTTCTTGTGTGAAATTGGGGCTTTTGTGCTAGAAATTGACAATGAAATTTGGGTGCTTGATTAATTGCTCTATTGCTTTTGTATTTCCTTGCTTCAATGCTTGATTTCATGAAATAATTTCAATCTAGTTTTCATGTTTGAATTTATAGGTTGAGAGTGCACGCTCAATCTTAGCTTCCGATCTCAGATTGATGCTCGAAAGAGGTTGATTGGAGTGGAGAATTAGATTGATAATCACATTTTGGCTTTGAATCTTGAATTTTAGATCGAAAGATGAAAGTTTAGGGTTTCATTATTGGGTGCAAGGCTTCCTTTCAAGAGAGTTCTAAGTTAAGGTAGGGGTTATTTTGTATTTGTGTGATTGAGACAGAAAGGAGTTATCACAATAAAACGCTTTGAGATCGAAAGATAATTAGCGTAATTAAAGATGACCTAGCCTACTTATTATTGATTGATCTTGGATTGAATTGCCATGGATCATTGAGTGTTAATGGACTCCCAAGTTTTTCCCAATTACCATACATCTCGTTCTTGATATTGTATTTTCCCCCATTCGTAATTTAATTAGAAAAATTGCCTTCCATTTGATATTTTTGTACCTTGTATGTTTAGATTCAATCTAGTGTCTAGTTAGCCTTTATCTTTTCAATTATCGTTATATTGTTCCTTATGGGATTTGACTCCGAGTCTTAGTTGGATATTTTTATTGACGATGACCGCTCACTCTTTTAATTAGTTTTGAGGAGTGATTTGAGTGTTATCAGAGGTACCCTCACTCTTCTCCCTCGCCTCCATCCTAGTAGTGAGGTTGTCTAACCTATCCCCATATGATGGTAACATGCTCTTAAATTGCACCATTTGGCCCCTCACTGATGGCTCCACAGAAGGAGCGAGCTGAGCAATATCGCCTCAAGGCTAGTGGGGTTTACCAAGAGGGTATTATCTGGTGGTGGCGCCTTCCTCCTCTCTGCATCATCTCTCAAATCCATCTCAATCCTACGAATATCATTGGAGGAGGCGGGGGTGATCCTGACATCTATCCTCTCCCGCAACCTTACACAGTTGTGTGATAAAGACTGGGAGGGGAAAGAGGTTTGCTCCTGATGAGCTTTCATAATCATCTCACCAACAATTATGGCTCTGACATGAATCTGTTCCAGTTGATATTGGTACCAACTACAACTGCCTTTGTGTGCCAGAGAATTGACTAAGACAAGTCCCCTGAAAGTGACAGTGCACGACTAAAAAGGAAAAGGGAAAAGGGTGATGTCCACTCTAACTTGGCAATTCGCCGAGTTGGTTTTGGCGACCTAAGACAAGACCGCCGAATGGGACAGTACCCAGGTCACATATTCAAGCTCAGAAGGTGATTTGTGCTTACTCGGCGATTTACCTAGTTACCTTGGCGAGCTAAGACAAGCCCGCCGAACAGATAATTTCAGCACAATGCCTATTTTCAGCAATTTTAACACTAACATGTAACAATACCTATTACCCAATTAGTTTTACAATCTACCCACATGTTATTCTACCCATGGGTACTCAACTTCCCCCAAATTTCACAAACTATTGCCCAAATTGATGATTGTCCTTAAGAAAGTCGTCACTCTATCTATCATTGGGCAAATACAAGTCTTTGAGGCAATACTGGGCTAAGTAGACTTCACCCAACTTAATATCAATCAAGACCTATTACTGATGATGACTCAATTTAAACATTTAACTAACACATTCAACTATCACAAGTTTAGGCATAATATCATCTATCCTAAGCCATGGGCACAGTTCAATCATTAACATTTAGCAACACCCAAGAAAATTAAACATCACAACAACAATATCATATGTGACCAACAACATAAACATCATGTTTAAGCAAAATTATCAAAGAAAGTCTTGAGAGCAAACCTCAGAGAAGCTCACCAAGCAAAAATTGAGGGAACGGAGTCCACGGATCGAGAATCACACACCAAAATGCACTTCACGCAAGTAAATCCACGCAAATGAAGACACACAAACAAAGAAATATAGGTATGTGGAGTTTAGGAAGTGAAAGATCTCAAAAATATGAAAGGTTTCTTTTTGAAACTTGAAAAGACACTTGGAATTTTTATTTCAGGGACACTCGGTGGACTGCGACTAACTTTTCCAAACATGTTCGGCGAATCACGAAGGAGCTTCAGCTCGCTGAACAGACCTGAACAAATACTAAACCTTATGTTCAACTCGGCGAACCCTATGTAGTTTGCCTAATGTCATTTGGCAAATCGCCGATTGGGTCCCTGTCAACCGAGGTTGACAATACAATTTTTTAAAATTCTTGGCTCAAAAGGCAAACATAAAGATATCTGCCCAATCATTTCGATGCATCGCCGACTTGGTACTTGCATGACCTTATGTATCCTTTTTAACTTTTCACTTGTTTTCAACCTGCATTGAAAACATAGGTAATTGAAAACAATAAACTAAATTTGGGTTGTTTCCAAAGAGGCGCCTTATTTAACATCGTGCATGACACAGTCCGTACACATCAACAATTATTTTTGGGATTTGGGATGGTGTCACTAGGAATCGTCCCCTTTTGCCTTGGATTGAGATGGGTAGAGAGTTGACACAACTGAGTCTCGAGGTGTTTGATTGACACAGAATGAGAAGTAACCATTGGGTTATGGTGGAGAAGTCATTTTTTGAAATATTTCAACACCTTGTCAAACCCTTCAACCTTGTTGAAAATCCTTGTGAGCATTTCATCAGTGTGCTTTCCCTCCGGTCCAACTGGTTCCTTTTGTTTGGGACGATCGTGAGGTGGTACATACCTATATTTTTCAGCGTCCCTATCTCTCCAATTGCCACCTTGATCTCTCTTGTCTCTCCAACCATTGTATCGAGCCTTGTTCCAACCTTGGTTCCCACCCAGTCTAAGGTAGTTTGAGTGAGAACCCCCTATTTGATTTCCCAAGAATTGTACATCTTCATTATATAATGTCTTATATTTGGCATCCTCCGGGCATTGTCCAATGCTTGTACCAAACGCATTCACTGCTTTAAGTCCACCTCCCATGACATGTTTAGACAGTACATCAAGTTGGGTCATCATTTTAGTCATATTTTCATCGCGCTCATGATTCTTTTCCATTTGTTCCTTGATCCTCTATAGTATGTCATGCTGAGTTCACTTTTATCATATCATCTATCAACATTGTTGCTACTTCGAACGGTTGTCACATCAGCCCACCTTGAATAAGTTGGTCAACTAAGCATTTGTTGACTAAATCAAGACTGCAATAAAAGTATTGCAGCATCAAATTGTCTAGAACACCATGTGTTGGAAATTGTAGTAACAACTTGCGGAACCGCAACCATGTTTTATGAAAAGGCTCACCTCCCACTCTTTTGAAATTCTGGATGTTATCCCTAAGATTTATCATTTTTTAGGAAATATTGAATTTCTCTAAGAATGCTTCTGTTAACTCCTCTCAAGATGTGATAGAATCATTCGACAACTCAACCAACCATCTTGTGGCTTCCCCCGTTAAGGAGAATGGGAATAATCGCAGTCGAATAGATTCTTGTGAGATGTTCTTGATGACAAACGACCCATAAATTTCCACAAAGTTTCAAAGGTGTTAAAGAGGATTTTCATGAGCTAGACCCCAGATCATTCCTCTCATTTGGAGCAACTATAGCATTATTCTAGTTATGTGAAACATTATTCTCCCTTTTGTACGAGGTTATCGAATTGCTCTATTAGTCTCAATGACATTCATTTGCATGTCATTCAAGTCGCCCATATGATCATTTTGTCTATAGTGACTAGCATTATCACTCATGTTTATACTTATAAATAAGCAAAACAACAGCACCAAGCAACAATCTACTACAACTAAATAAATTTACAAATGAATTTCACAAATGGAATTCTTAGCCACAATTCCCCAGCAACGGCGCCATTTTTGGTAACGCTCAAATTATCCTTAAGACAAGTAAGAGAATAAGAAGTCGTCGTTACTAAAAATACTCTAATAAGAGTCAGGGTTGAATCCCATAGAGAGTGATATAATGTAATGAATTCAATTAGGAAATTTAGAGTGTAAACCAATTCATTTGTAGCAATTAAGAGAAATGGGAGGATGATTCCACCAAATTTATGAATAGGGTTTTTATATCAAGTGATGCAATTAAACTAAAATTTGGACTTCAAACAAGTAAAAGATGATCTAGGGATGTGAGGTTTGGTATCTCTGTCAGGTAGGGGTAATTGTGCTTGCTCAATATCGCTAAACAATCATGGATAGGCTGGGCAATCTTATATAATGCTAATCTTATTTTGATCTCATAGCATTAAATCATAGAATCTCTTTTCGGTCTCATCTATGTGAATCATAAATAAACACAATACCGTACTAGAATCTCTCTTTCGAGCAGATCTGGGCAACTAGAGTTGAACCACAATTTCTCTTTCAAGCAAACTATAGTAAACTAATCTGAATTGCATGCATTAGACTAATTACCCACCTCAATTAATCTCTTCCGAGCATCAAACAAGGATCTCGACTAGGATTAAGTTTAAAACCTTAGCCCATGAATTAATCCCATACTAATTAGTTTAAATCCATGAATCTACAGCAATAAGACACAGCAAGACACAAAACCCACTACAATAAATCAACACCAAACCCCATAGTCACACCCCCTAGATTTGTGGTTTTAGCCAAGTATCATAAATAGAGAAGAAAGTATACCCATAATGATTTCAGTCATAGGGCAATTGAAATTATACAATAATCTTCTACACCCACTTCAATTTAAACCTTCAATTGTAGATTACAGGATTGTATTATAAACCCCCAAAACTAAGAATATTTCTCAAAGATTTCAAAAGTTAATTCTCTAAAACTCATACAAAGTTAGGAACTGAATTTTTTTTCCAAAATCTGATACATTTTCTCGACCCTTTGGGCTATTTATAGTTTCCCAAATTTGGTCCAAAATCCAATGCATGAAAAACTTGATGACATTAGTCAGACTCACTAAATGTTTTCGGCGAATCATTGTTTGTTCCTCACCTCTCCCTTAACTTTCTTCAGGCATTAGGTGTTTGAACCTCAGTTGGCGGACTTGATTGATTTTGCTTTACATGTTCGGTGAATCACTAAGTACAACCTTTGTTCGCCTTTCAAGCCTTCACTTTTCTTCAATGTTCTATCACCTTTTGCGATGGTCCTCTAGCCCGCCTCTGTAACTTGGCAAGTCACCATTTCATTTTCAGTTCACCGACGTGCCTTGAATATTTTCAAGTGTGGGCACTGTCACTTTGGGCGAGGTCAGGCCACTTGGGTGATCCTCCCATTTTGTTAGCCGACTACCAGTTGGGAGTTTGTACTCCTTTAATATTTTGGGCCTCTTTTTTGTATATTCATCCTTGCCTTATCTTTTAGCCTTCATAGCTGCAAATCATTAAAATATCATTAGAATAGGACATAATGAGGTATTGAAGACACTAATTTTTTAACTAAAAAGGCCTCAAATGAGTGTAAATCTACCACTCCTCATTGACATTGCTAATAGACCCTGTGATACCCTAAATGATCCACTTGACATAAGCATGAAACTATGAATAATATATAAAGAAATTACATGACTGACATAATGTGAAAACCAACCATGTCTGAAAAGCCTTCCATTACAATAGATATGGTTAGAACAAACCTCTAAACCACGTACAAATTCTGAAATGGAAATAACATCAAAGTATAATATGATAAAATGTGATGTCGCCCTCGAACAATGAGGACTTACCACTAGAAATCAATAAAGCTATGTAATTCTTCTCTAGCCATAGTTGGAGGAAGAAGCGTTGGATCCTATATTATGAAATAATATAGGCACAATGTATGTGTCAGTACTTTAATTTACTGAGTATGAGAAAAATGCATAAACATAAACATGATAATGTGAATAGTTAAAACATGGTAATGCATGACCAAGTAAAATGTAGTAAAGCTTAACAAGCCAAAAATCATAAATCATGAAATAAGGTAAATGCATCATTTCAAAAGTCAAAAGAAAGCTTAAATCGAATCGTTGAGGAAATCATAAAATTACTAAAGAAAATATAGTTCTTTTGTGGGATATTTTACCGTTAACCGACATAGACCATGTGTACTATAACATGGAATCCGGTGTCTTTTTCATACCGAGAAATGATTGTTCTACTAACCAAGGTAAGGACCATACATATTAGGTTGGGTGGATCCACTAACTATGTCTTTCTAAGACACAACCTAAGAAGGCACATAGTTAGGGACAAGGGAATTGATTCTTACGAACAAACCTCTACTAACAGTAGGACCTCCATTCCAAAGTCCTCTCGGTGCTAAGTAAAATCTCAACAGAAATAAGCATAATCATAATCATATCATAATACTTGGAAAGAAAGGAATCTAGTCATACCAATCCAATCATAACGTCATATCATAGAATAGATCATTTCAAAATCACGTATCTTAAATTGTTCATAAAGACACTTATCTAAGAATCTAAACCATGATCGTCTTTCATAATGAAAAAACATTCACTAATCATTTTGATACTTTATCTAAAGAATCCTTTGTTCATAAACACCTCAATTTCATGATGCATGCATAATTTCATAATCATAGTTCATAATCATAACATAACCATATAGCATGGTTTTATATGAAATTCATTGAAAAATATGTGATTGAATCAAATCATGCATAAATATATCAATTATAGATAATTGAATTATAAATAATTGAACCCATGAAGAATTGCATGAAATTCTAGAAAATTGGGTTGAAATCATAATAGAAATTAAGTTTATTTTGAACCCAATAGATGAAAAGAATCCATTGGAGAAGTTCTCACATACCTTGGTGATCAAAGACCTAAAGAATGAATAAGGAAACCTTGAAGATTGAGGAAACCGTAGTCTTTTCCCTTTAAATCTTTGAGAGAATTTGAGGGTTTGAGTGATTTGGGAGGGAATGGGCAGATTTTAAGATTAAAAGTAGTTATAGGACTTATTTATAGGTTCAAAACAACGTAGTATAGGATTTAAAAGAATAGGAAATGATCCAAATATCATAGAACTAAAACTGCCGACCAGTCTCTACGGTTGGACCTACGGTCCGTAAGACTTTCTACAAACCATCCTGGATAATCGACTGCAACCAGAATATACTTCATCCCATGAGAGCTCATAAACGGACCCATGAAATCAAGACCCCAGACATCGAATAACTCAATCACCAATATCGGGTTCATAGGTAGCTCTTGCTTCTTTGAAATTCCTCCTTCTCGTTGACAACGATCACAAGACTTGGCGAAATCATGAGCATCTTGGTGGATGGTAGGCAAGTAATACCCACACTGCAAGATTTTATGAGCAGTCTGAATACCACTATGATGCCCACCAACAGGCGATGAATGACACGCCTCGGGTATACTCATCATCTCTACCTCAGGCACACAGCGACGAATAATCCCATCAGCACAAATACGAAACAAGTAAGGCTCATCCCAAAAGAATTTCTTCACATCAAACATGAATTTTTTTTCTTTGGAATGACAAATCCGAAGGAACCAAATCACTTTCCAAGTCATTAGCAAAATTTGTGAACCAAGGGATAAGATCATAAGAAGCAGCCAATACTTTTTCATCAGGGAACGCATCATTAATCTCAACTCCATCCTCAAACTTGATCATAGCTTCCTCCTCTAATATGGACAAATGATCAGCAACCTGGTTTTCTGTCCCCTTTCTATCCTTTACCTCAAACCTGAACTCTTGCAACAAAAGCACCCATCTAATCAACCTTGGTTTTGCATCTTTTTAGCCATCAGATACCTCAATGCAGAATGGTCAGTATGCACTATGACCTTAGAACCAAGCAAGTAGGATCTAAATTTCTCGAATGTGAAAACCACAGCAAGAAGTTCCTGTTCAGTCACAGTATAATTCCTTTGAGCCACATTCAGAGCTTTGTTGGCATAGTAAATCGGATGAAGAATCTTCTCTCGCCTCTGTCCTAATACTACCCCAAGCGCCACACCGCTCGTATCACACATAACTTCAAACGATTGTCCCCAATCCGGTGAAATAATGATAGGTGCGGAAGTTAACTTGGCTTTCAACTCTCCAAATGCTCTCAGACAACCATCATCAAAATCAAACTTACACTCCTTTTCGAGTAGTTTGCGCAATGGGTGTGCAATTTTTGAGAAATTTTTTATGAACCTCCGGTAGAAACCTGTATGCCCAAGAAAACTCCAAACACCTTTGACAGAAATGGGTGGTGGAAGCTTTTCTATTACCTCAACTTTGGCTTGATCTACCTCAATACCTTTCTGTGAAATCCGATGACCCAGAACTATACCCTCTTTCACTATGAAGTAGCACTTTTTCCAATTGAGCACAAGATTGCACTCTTCACATCGTTTAAGTGCCTCGGCCAGATGCATCAAACAACCATCAAACGAGTAACCTACCACAGAGAAATCATCCATAAATACCTCAATCGTGTCCTCCACCATATCTAAAAATATCGATATCATACAACGCTGGAAGGTCGCTGGAGTATTACATAACCCAAATGGCATCATTTTGAAGGCAAAAGTCCCATAAGGACAAGTGAAGGTGGTCTTCTCTTGGTCTTTTGGCACTATGGAGATTTGATTGTAGCTCGAATATCCATCTAGAAAATAATACCAACCCTTACCAGCGAGACGATCCAACATCTGATCCATGAACGACATAGGGAAGTGGTCTTTCTCTGTCCATGCATTTAGCTTGCGGTAGTCCATACACACTATCCAACCAGTCACTGGCCTCATTGGAACAAGCTCATTTTTAGCATTTGGAACCACGGTGATTCCCGATTTCTTGGGCACACACTGAACAGGACAAACCCAACCACTATCGGCAATGGGATATATGACTCCAGCATCTAACCACTTAATGATCTTATTTTTCACAGCCTCATGCATAGGGGGATTCAGTCTCCTTTGGTGCTTAATACATGGCTTACTGTAACACCCCAGAAATTAGTAGGCTAAACTAGAGATTGAGGCGAGGGTTAGAGTCATGAATGTAGCTCTCCATACTTAAAATAGAGGTTTTTATGTTAAGATGTCAAGGTACAACTCCTCAAGGACCAACCATGGGCCCTTGAGAAGGACCCCTAGAGGCTGCCTGGGCAGTGACCAATGGCAGGACCCATGCCCCATTGGTGGGTCCACGCAACGTGGGTTAGCCTGTAGGTGGACACCATGGAGGCTGCCTGAGGCAGTGACCCACGAGACCAAGACCCACGCCTCATGGATGGGTCCACAGTCCATAGGAGGAGGGTCGTGGGTCAAAGATCCAATTTTCCAAGTCCCAGTAACCCAAACCACGTTCACCAGCATGCCACGTGAGTCCAACCACTCCCCGTGGGTGGGTGCTCATGGGTGGTGGCCTGGAGACGGTTTTGAAGAGTTAGTTTAGGGGAACTTTGGGGTTTTCTAGTTTTAATTAATATTAAGTGGTGTCGTTTTAGCCTAATTTAAACCACCTATATAAGGATTTTATACACCTAAACTAAATCATCCAACTCATTATTTCTAAATTCCCAAAACACTTCATCCTCTCAAAAAGTTCTCTCTCTAGAACTCAAGGAAGAAGAAGAAGGAAGTTGGAGCTAAGGTTTCAAGGAGCAAGGTTTTCTACTCAAATTCATTAGGATTCATTTCTAAGGTATGGAAGTCCTTCATCCATGGATAGCCTTCATCCATGGAGTCCCTTCAAACTCTAATTTCAAAACTAGAAATTCCCCAAAAGTTAGGGTTTGATTCCAAGCTCATGGATTCTTTTCAAATTCGTTTATAATGATTGAATTATGATAGATTATGTATAAATTGATGATTTATTATGGTTTTATGTTGAATTCCCCAAGAATCCATGGAATCCCCTTATTTTCCCAATTATTATCTTGTAATATGGGTATTGATTAATGAAAGAAGAATGCTATAGAATTATGCATGTAGTGATTGAGTTACTTAAATTATGATTATATTCATGTCTAATGTAGTGAATTCTAGATGTGTTGATTGAATATGATCTTTGATCCTTGAAGGGCAAAGTATGATAATTATGTATGTTTATGAGATTTAGGTATATGTTTTATGAACACTTTGAGAGTAAAGTGATTATGATTATGATTATGATGCAATTGCTGTATTGTTGAAAGGATATTCTCACATAAACACCTATGCATGAATATGATATGATGTTAAAGGTTTTTTCATAATATGATGATTCTAAGGTTGAAAGGCTTTCTCACCTATTTGAATTTAAGAGCTATTCTATGAATTATGTTGGATTGAGTGTCAAGACATTCCTTCCATGATTATGAACTAAGTCAAGACTTAATATGAACTCTGTGGGAATTAATGCTTAGCACCGAGTGGATATTGTATATGAGATAGAAGCTTCTACACTAGTTGAGTCTGGCTTCCAAGTGAAAGCTTCTACACTAGTTGAGTCTGGCTTTCCAAATGGGTTCCTCATACACTAGTTGAGTCTGGGTTTCTCGTAGCAATATCTTTATCCCATAAACTATGTGCCCCCATAGGTTATTAGCTAGTGGATCCACCTAAGCTAAATGTATGGTTCTACCTTAGGCAAGTAGAACACCCTTTTTCGGTGTGGGTAACACCGAGGGATCATTTATAGCTCATATGGTCTCATGTCGGTTAAGGCTAATTTCCCACAACAACAAATAAGAATAAGAATATGATTTATGAACTATGGTTACTCAATAAGCTTTGTATATGAGTTCTAAAAGGCTTTTATGATGATTATGACTATGTTGATTATGTTTATGACTTATGCTTTTCCAATATGACTATGATGATGTTTTAACTTGGAAAATTGCATACATTCAAATGAAATGTCCCTTTTTGCATGTTTTCAAGGTGTTTATGCATAGCTATCATACTTGGTGCATTTTTGTACTAACTCTTACTTTTCCTACATTTTTCCCAAGTGTAGGGTCCGGTTCTCATGGTGATCACCGTAGTGGCTAAAGCTTGGATTTACTTATTCTCTCCTAGATTGTTGGTGAGTCCTCATGGTTCGAGGATGGATGTTGTCTCATTGAAGTTTCATTTTTTGTATTTCCTTTTTGGACTATCTTGTATGGGCTGTGTCTCTTTCTCATTTCGACTATTATAATAGATGGCTATGTTGAGACTTAGTGTATAGACTTCCGCTTTACTTTTATGAAAATTTTATACTTTAAATGTGTTTTACTCTTATTGTTCTATTTCTTATGTTATGATATGCTAAGTGGATTGTATGGAGTCCTTCGGGATTCTATACGCCATGTTACATCTAGGGGGTACCCCTGGGTCGTGACAAACTTGGTAATCAGAGCACAAGGTTTAGAATGATTCTAGGATTATGTCTCATAAGCCACGTCTAGTAGAGTCTTGTTCATGAGTGTGAAGCGCGCCACATTTATGAATGAGAAGCTACAAGATGCTTAGGAAATTCCACTTCTTTCATTACTCTTAAGTCGTGCGATAGAGTTTAACTCTATAAGATCTCTCTCCTAATCCTTGCCCTATGTTCTTCAGGATATGAATACTAGAAGGGCTAATGCAAGAAGAAAGGAGGGTGACAATGTGAATGAAGGAGCTCCTCCTCAAGCTCCTCAAGCTTCGGTTGATCCTTTGGTCGAGAATGTTACTCATGCAGAGTTTAGGGAGACTTTGCAAGTTTTGGCTCAAGCCATGACGGCTCAAGCCAATAGAGATGTGGTAGCTCCTATGAATCCTAATATGAATTCCGTGGCTTCAAGAGTGAGAGACTTTGCAAGAATGAACCCTCCGGATTTTTATGGATCCAAAGTTGAGGAGGATCCTCAAGAATTTATCGATGAGGTTTATAAAGTACTTGCTATTATGGGGGTGACTTCGGTAGAGAAAGCTGAGTTAGCCTCTTTCCAATTGAAAGGTGTTGCTCAAGTGTGGTATAATCAATGAAAGGACGGTAGGCCGGTAGAGCGGGTCCCATAGAGTGGGAAGTTTTTAAATCAGCATTTCTTGATAGGTTCTTTCCCCTAGAGTTGAGGAAAGCTAAGGTGGAAGATTTCATTAAACTTCGTCAATGAGGTATGAGTGTGAAGGAGTATTACCTAAAGTTTACTCAATTGTCCAAGTATGCTCCAACTATGGTGGCGAATTCAAGGGATAAGATGAGTAGGTTTTTGATGGGAGTGTCCGACTTGGTAGAAAAAGAATGTTGTACGGCAATGCTCCATCATGATATGGATATCTCACGTCTTATGGTGTACGCCCAACAAATTGAGGAATCAAAACTCAAAGAAAAGAATAGGGAGGTGAAAAGAGCTAGGACTGGTGATGGGAACTTCTCCAATGCTAGGTCTGATGGACAAGGTCGACCAAGGTTTAAACAAAGGTTTTCCAACCAAGGCTCCTCTATTGCTCCAAGGGTCAACAAAGATAGAGTTTCCAACTCTAAACCTCAAGGAGGTAATGGTAGTGGTTCTTATGTGGCTAGATCTACTTGTACGAAGTGTGGAAGGAAACATGATGGTAAGTGCCTAGTTGGCACGGATGGTTGCTATTGTTGTGGAAAAAGTGGTCACAAGATGAGAGATTGTCCAATGCTTAAGGTTCAAGGAAGAGAGGTCAAGCAAGCTCCTCCTAGCGGTTCAAACTCCAATGCTCCCAAGTAAAACCGCTTTTATGCTCTCTAAAACCGAGGTGAACGAGAGAGTTCTTTGGAAATGGTCACTGGTATGTTAAAAGTTTTTCATATAGATGTGTATGCTTTATTAGACCCTGGTGCTACTTTGTCTTTTGTGACGCCATATGTGGAAATGAGATTTGATAAGCTCCCCGATGTGTTCTTCGAACCTTTTTCTGTCTCTCCTCCTGTTGGTGATTCTGTGGTGGCTAAGAGGGTTTATAGAAGATGCCCCGTTTCCCTATCCCATATAGTTTATCTTGTTGATTTGGTAGAGCTTGATATGTTAGATTTTGATTTTATACTTTGTATGGATTGGTTGCACTCTTGTTATGAGTCGATTGATTGTAGAACTCGGGTAGTCAAGTTTTAGTTCCCGAGTGAGCCTGTCTTTGAGTGGAAGGGGGGAAATTTTATGCCTAAGGGTCAGTTTGTCTCATGTTTGAAGGCTAGAAGATGATCTCCGAGGGTTGTATTTACTATCTTGTTAGGGTGAGGAATGTAGATATTGAGACCCCTACTCTTGAGTCGGTCCCCGTTGTAAATGAGTTTCAAAAAGTGTTCCCCGATGATCTACCTGGTATTCCTCCCGAGCGGGAAATAGACTTCGGTATCGACCTTCTCCCGAATACACAACCTATATCTATTCCTCCTTATAGAATGGCTCCGGCGGAACTTAAGGAGTTGAAAGAACATTTGAAAGATCTTTTAGATAAAGGTTTCATCCAGCCAAGTATCTCTCCTTGGGGTGCTCCGTTGTTGTTTGTGAAAAACAAAGATGGGTCCCTCCGTATGTGTATTGATTATCGAAAATTGAACAAGGTGACCATTAAGAACAAGTATCCTCTTTCAAGGATAGATGATTTGTTTGATCAACTACAAGGGGTAAGTTATTTCTCTAAGATTGATCTTCAGTCAGGTTATCACCAATTGAGGGTGAAAGGAGGAGATATTCTGAAAACGGCATTTAGGACCCGATATGGTCACTATGAGTTTCTAGTAATGTCCTTTGGTTTGACTAACGCTCCGGCGGTGTTCATGGACTTGATGAATAGAGTATTCCGACAATATCTTGGCATGTTTGTGATTGTTTTTATCGATGATATTTTGATCTATTCAAAGAGTGAGAATAAGCATGTTGACCATTTGAGAATTGTATTGCAAGTTCTTAAGGACCATCAACTTTATGCAAATTTTAGCAAATGTGAATTTTGGTTGAGCTCCGTGGCTTTCTTAGGCCATATTATTTCAAGCAAGGGTATTGAGGTGGATCCAATTAAGACGGATGCAGTCAAGAGTTGTCCTAGACCTCTATCACCGACAGATATTAGAAGCTTTTTGGGTTTGGCCGGTTATTATAGAAGATTTGTTGAGGGGTTTTCTTCCATTGCCTCTCCGATGACGGCTTTGAATCAAAAGAAGGCTAAGTTCATTTGGTCGGAAGCTTATGAGAAAAGTTTCCAAGAGTTGAAAGATAGACTTACTTCTGCTCCGGTGTTGACTTTACCGGAAGGTACGGATGGTTTTGTGGTGTATTGTGATACCTCTAGTGTTGGGTTGGGATGTGTGCTTATGCAAAATGGTAAGGTGATTGCCTATGCTTCAATGCAACTTAAAGTCCATAAGAAGAATTATCCTACCCATGACCTTCAGTTAGCGGCGGTTGTATTTGCCTTAAAGATATGGAGGCATTATCTATATGGGATTCATGTTGATGTGTTTACCGATTAAAAGAGCTTACAATATGTGTTTAGTCAAAAGGATTTGAATCTTCGCCAAAGAAGGTGGCTTGAATTATTAAAATATTTTGACATAAGTGTTCTTTATCAGCCCGGCAAGGACAATGTGGTAGCGGATGCTCTCAGTCGATTGTCTATGGGAAGTGTTGCTCATGTAGATGATGATAAGATAGAGTTAGTTCAGGATGTTCATAGATTGGCCCGGTTAGGTGTTCAATTAGTGGATTCCACCAAGGGTGGTGTTATGGTCCATAATGGTTCCGAATCATCCTTTGTCATGGATGTGAAGTCTAAGCAAGGCCTTGATCCTATTTTGGTTGAATTGAAAGAGGCGGTACTTAAGAAATCCGTTGAGGCTTTCTCTCACGGGGGAGATGGTGTACTTAGATACCAAGGTCGTTTATGTGTTCCTAATGTTGATAATTTGAGAGAGCTAATCTTGTCGGAAGCTCATAGTTCCTGGTATTCTATTCACCCGGGAGCCACCAAGATGTACCATGACTTGAGGGAGGTCTATTGGTGGAATGGGATGAAGAAAGATATCATGGAGTTTGTGGCTAAGTACCCTAATTGTCAACAAGTTAAGGTTAAGCATCAAAGACCGGGAGGCTAATCCCAAGATATAGGTATCCCCACTTGGAAGTGGGAAGAGATAAATATGGACTTTATTGTGGGTTTGCCTCCCACCCGGAGACAAAATGATTCTATATGGGTTATTGTAGATTGGATGACCAAATCGGCTCACTTTATTCCCGTCAAGGTTTCCTATTCGGAGGAAGACTATGCCAAGTTATACATAAGAGAAATGGTGAAGTTGCATGGAGTGCCTTCATCCATTATTTCCGATCGTGGCCCTCAATTTACTTCTCACTTTTGGAGGTCTTATCAAAAGGGCCTAGGCACCAAGGTAAGATTAGTTCGGCTTTTCATCCCCAAACCGATGGGCAAGCGAAGGGCACCATCCAAACTTTGGAGGATATGTTAAGGGCATGTGTGATTGACTTTAAGGGTAATTGGGATGACCATTTACCATTGGTAGAGTTTACCTACAATAATAGCTATCACTCAAGTATTGGTATGGCACCATTTGAGGCCTTATATTGTATGAGGTGTAGATATCCTATATGTTGGTTTGATGTGGGGGAAATGGCTTTGATAGGTCCTGAATTGGTTTTAGAGGCCATTGAGAAAATTCGACGCATTAGAGATAGATTAAGAACGGCTCAAAGTCGGCAAAAGTCTTATACCGATGTGAGGAGAAGGGATCTAGAATTTGAAGTTAACGATTGGGTCTATTTGAAAATCTCACCCATGAAGGGGGTGATGAGATTTGGCAAGAAAGGGAAACTTAGTCCCCAGTATGTAGGCCCCTACCAAATTTTGAGGCGTATTGATAAAGTTGCCTATGAGTTAGATTTGCCAAGTGTGTTGGCTTTGGTGCATCCGGTGTTTCATGTTTCCATGCTCAAGAAGTGTGTTGGAGATCCGGCATCCATTATTCCCTTAGAAGGGTTGGGGGTTGATGAAAGTCTTTCATATGAGGAAGTTCTGGTAGAGATTCTAGACCGGCAAGTTAAGAGGTTGAGAAACAAGGAAATAGCTTCCGTGAAGGTTTTATGGAGGAATCATCTAGTTGAGGGTGCTACTTGGGAGGCCGAGGCCGATATGAAGTTCCGTTATCCTCATCTTTTTCCTTCTACTCCTACCCTAGTTTGAGGTAAGTATTTCCTCTTGAGTTTTTCCTTATTTTTGGGAGTCATGTGTGTTATTTGAGTTTTCCATGATTTTCCCTATGTTATACATGTTCTTGAGAAACAAATTTATGATTAGTAAGAAAATGAGTTTTTACGATTAATTTTCCTCATGTTGTTGAGCTTTGAGTAAGAGTTGCCTATATACTTCATTAGATGAATTGTTGAACATGTTGCTCTTTGAAAGTATATTGCATAAAGGCTCCATGAGATTGTGTTGAGCATGCTTTTAGTTGGAGAAGGTAGTTCCTCCTATGAATATGTGAAATGTTGAGTTTTCATGCATAATGGGTTGTTAGATGTAGTTCCTACTTCCTTGTGATGCATTGTTGATGTTTGAGATGGGGTTGAAGTTTCCTTCTTTGAATTGTGCATTATTTTGATGTTGCATGCATGATGGGCTGCTAGTCTTGAGTCTTTACTTCCGTAAGGTGTCTAAATCGTCATTCGAGGATGAATGTTCCCAAGGGGGAGATATTGTAATACCCCAGAAATTAGTAGGCTAAACTAGAGCTTGACGCAAGGGTTAGAGTCATGAATGTAGCTCCCTGTACTTAAAATAGAGGTTTTCATGTTAAGACGTCAAGGTACAACTCCTCAAGGACCAACCATGGGCCCTTGAAGAGGACCCTTAGAGGCGTCTGGGCAGTGACCAACGACAGGACCCATACCCCGTTGGTGGGTCCACACCACGTGGGTCAGCCCGTAGGTGGACACCATGGAGGCTGCCTGAGGCAGTGACCCACGAGACCAGGACCCACGCCTCGTGGATGGGTCCACGGTCCGTGGGAGGAGGGTCGTGGGTCAAGGACCCAATTATCCAAGTCCCAGTAACCCAAACCACGTTCACCAGCACGCCACGTGAGTCCAACCACGCCCCATGGGTGGGTGCTCGTGGGTGGTGGCCTGGAGACGGTTTTGAAGAGTTAGTTTAGGGCACTTTGGGGTTTTCCAGTTTTAATTAATATTAAGTGGTATCGTTTTAGCCTAATTTAAACCACCTATATAAGGATTTTATACCCCCTAAACTAAATCATCCAACTCATTATTTCTAAATTCCCAAAACACTTCATCCTCTCAAAAAATTCTCTCTCGAGAACACAAGGAAGAAGAAGAAGGAAGTTGGATCTAGGGTTTCAAGGAGCAAGGTTTTCTACTCAAATTCATTGGGATTCATTGCTAAGATATGGTAATCTTTCATCCATGGATAGCCTTCATCCACGGAGTCCCTTCAAACTCTAATTTCAAAACTAGAAATTCCCCAAAAGTTAGGATTTGATTCCAAACTCATGGATTCTTTTAAAATTCATTTATAATGATTGATTATGTATAAATTTATGATTTATTATAGTTTTATGTTGAATTCCCCAAGAATCCATGGAATACCCCTATTTTCCCAATTATGATCTTGTAATATGGGTATTCATTAATGAAAGAAGAATGCTATAGAATTATGCATGTAGTGATTGAGTTACTTGAATTATTATTATTATATCCATGTCTAATGTAGTGAATTCTAGATGTGTTGATTGAATATGATCTTTGATCCTTGAAGGGCAAAGTATGAGAATTATGTATGTTTATGAGATTTAGGTATATGCTTTATGAACACTTTGAGAGTAAAGTGATTATGATTATGATTATGATGCAATTGTTGTATTGTTGAAAGGATATTCTCACATACACACCTATGCATGAATATAATATGATGTGAAAGGTTTTCTCACAATATGATGATTCTAAGGTTGAAAGGATTTCTCACCTATTTGAATTTATGAGCTATTCTATGAATTATGTTGGATTGAGTGTCAAGATATTCCTTCCATGAGTATGAACTAAGTCTAGACTTAATATGAACTATGTGGGAATTACTGCTTAGCACCGAGTGGATATGGTATATGAGATGGAAGCTTTTACCGATGTGTGTGCCTCCCGGTTAGAGGCAGTTGTTTCAGGGATGATCGAGAGATCCATTACTGCTTCATTGACACCTCTCAGGGCTTCGATTGATACCCTTACGGTGATAGTAGAGATATGTGAGAGAGGACAGGGTGCTACTGAGGAGGTGACGGCCTTGAAGGCTGATATTATTGGGTTGAGGAAGGATGTGGACCAGCTGATGTCCACCGATTTTACCACGCTATTTGGGACGGTGGAGATCCCAGATGACCCGAGTGTAGATATTCCAGCCTGTTCGGATGTGCCTCCGGCTACTACGACCGGAGATGAGATTAGAGCTACTGAGTCTAAGGCTGAGACTGACGAGAAGCAGCTCGGTGATCGAGAGGAGGTTGTTTATGAGGACTTGGTTGACCTGGAGGGCGCTATGTACGAGACAACTAGACAGGCCTCTCTGAAAGATACTTCGATGGTGGGCTCCAGCGGAGCCAAGCATGCTGAGACAACGGGCACTGATGCCCAGGCAGATGGAGTGACTGAGATGCATAATTCACCCCAGGCCTAGCCTGGCAGGATGATTATTTTTACCTCCCTCTCTATTGTGTTTTATTGATTGTTGGTTTTTAGTTGTATTTGAGGACATCTGCATGTTTTTGTGGGTGGGGTGAGGTATTTTCACACCTACCTCTTTTGTAGGCTGTTTTGTGAATATTGGGATTATTTAGTTTTTA
>JAJONR010005182.1:0-43606 GCA_029582245.1 Solanum etuberosum
CCCCCCCCCCCCCCCCCCCCCCCCCCCCCCCCCCCCCCCCCCCCCCCCCCCCCCCCCCCCCCCCCCAAATCAAGCATCAGAATTGCCAAAAAAAGAAAACAATGTATCAATCTCAGATGAACACAAAAAACTTCAAAGCTCAAATTCTATCAAGAAACCAATAAAGAAAACAATCTTTTGAAACCCAAATAAACTCATCCCATAAATAAAATCAAGAAACCTGAAAAAGGGGTCGTACCAAAAGTGAAAAAAATGGATTCTTTACATATATATATCAAGAATGAAACTAGATTTAACAAAAGTTCAATCCAAAATCAAAAGGGTCACTCACTAAAGGCTTTGAAGAGGCAAAATCAAGAAAGGGTAAAATCTATTGAGCACAAGCTATGAGTAGTCTTTTGTTTCTGTTGTCAAACACTGAAATTTGGATTCCTTATATAGAGTCACTGATTTGATTGTAATTACGATTAGGTACATTGTATTTAATCTCTAACTCATCTATAATTAAATGAAATTTAAAACTCTTTTCCATTTTCAAGGGGTTTATTAAATAGTTATTTTGAAAATCCTCAAATGTTTGGCATGTAAGTAAAATTTAAGTCAAAGAAATAAAATGTATTTCCAATTCATAGAATCTAATGACTCTTTCATGGTTATTTCAAATCAAAGTAATTATAGTAAGATGACATTGACAAAATAAATATATTTTTTCAATGTTGTTGTAGCACATTAGTTTTTTAAATTGATGGTGCAAATATCTCATTACTCATATTGATTTATTTCAATTTTCACATAATTTTACGGAAAATATGTTAAATAATTAAACTAAATGATACAATTAGTATTTTCACGCCCCGATGCTACCCCCTTGACGTAAACACGGGACCTAGGATCACGAGTGACCCCAAGCTAACCCTGAAGCTGACATATCATAAGCATACTAAAACAATTGAATAAAGAGATACTATGCTGAAGCTTAAAATGATAATTAACTGAAAGATGGGGAAATACCCAATACTGACTCATCCACAACACTTTCACCGAAGTGACTTCTTTATTTCTCAACCTACAAACCTGACGATCAAGTATTTCAACTGGCACCTCTTCATAGGTGAGGCTATCCTTCACATCCACACTCTCTAATGGTACTATCGATGCTGGATCACCCCACACTTCTTCAATAAGGAAATGTGAAAGACTGGATGAACGGTTGCTAGTTCTGATGGTAACTCTAACTCATATGCCACATTACCAACCCTTTTCAAGATTTTGTAAGGACCTACATATCTCGGACTGAGCTTCCCTTTCTTGCCAAATCTCATCAGCCCCTTCATAGGTGACACTTTCAGGAAAACCCAATCACCAATTTCGAACTCCAAGTCCCTTCTCCTTATATCTGCATATGACTTCTGATGACTCTGGGCTGTCTTAAGTCTATCCCTGATGAACTGAACTTTTTCCATAGCTTCATGAACCGAATCTGGCCCAATCAATGCTGCTTCACCTACTTCAAACCAACCAATTAGAGATCTACATCTACGCCCATATAATGCCTCATAAAGGGCCATCTGAAAGCTGGAATGCTAGTTATTATTATAGGCAAACTCTATGAGAGGTAGGTGATCGTCCCAACTGCCCTTAAAATCGATCACGCAAGCTCTCAACTTGTCCTATAAGGTCTGAATGGTACGACAAGGAAACACCATGCAACCTGACTATCTCATTAATGTAGAGTTTAGCGTAATCCTCTGCTGAATCTGTAGTGTTGACAGCCAAGAAGTGAGCGGACTTAGTCATTCTGTCCACTATCACCCAAATAGAGTCATGCTGTCTGCGAGTACGAGGTAAACCCGTAATGAAGTCCATATTTATCACTTCCCACTTCCATGTAGGAATGTTAATCTCTTGAGTCATACCTCCTAGTTTCTGATGTTCTACCTTAACTTGCTGACAATTAGGATACTTAGCCACAAAATCTGCTATGTCCCTCTTCATGCCATTCCACCAAAAGACTTCCCGTAGGTCACGATACATCTTAGTAGCACCTGGATGAATGGAATACCTGGAGTTATGAGCCTCCGAAGGATCTGCTGCCTCAACTAACCCACATTAGGAACACACAAGCGACCCTGGTAACGAAGCACACCATCTCCCCCTTGGAAGAAAACCTCTACTTTCTGCTGATGAACTGCACCTTTCAACTGAAGCAATATAGGATCACTATCTTGTTTTTCCTTAACCTCCGCTACCAATGAAGATTCAGATCTATTCTGAACTATCACTCCAGCCTCTGACATATCTGTAAGACCAACTCCTAAGCGAGCAAGCCGGTGAACATCTTTTGCTAATTCTTTCCTTTCTTCCTCAACATGTGCTACACTACCCATAGATAATCTGCGAAGAGCATCAACTACTACATTGGCCTTACCGGGATGATAAAGCACATTCATATCATAGTCCTTGAGGAATTCAAGCCATCTCATCTGATGAAGATTCAACTCTTTCTGGGTGAACACATACTGGAGGCTCTTATAATCTGTGAATACATCAACATGCACACCATACAAATAGGGTCTTCCAAATCTTTAGGGTAAACACTAAGGCTGCAAGCTCGAGGTCATGAGTCAGGTAGTTCTTCTCATGAACCTTAAGCTGTCTAGAAGCATAAGCTATGACTTTACTCGCTGCATCAATACACAACCATGGACGACCCTAGATGCATCACAATATATTACATAACCGTCTGAACAATCTGGTAAAGTCAAGACCGGAGCTGTGGTCAACTTAGTTTTCAGTTCTGAGAAACTTTTCTCACACTCATCTGACCACTGAAACTTAACCTTTTTCTGAATCAACTTAGTCAATGGGGAAGCTATGGAGCAAATCCTTCAACAAATCTCCTGTAATACCCGACCAAACCCAAGAAACTTCTGATATCTGTTGGAGAGCTGGGTCTGGGCCATTGCTTTACTTCCTCTATTTTATGAGAATCCACTCGGATTCCTTCGCTAGATACCACATGACCAAGGAAAGTGACAGACTGTAACCAGAATTCACATTTGTTGAACTTAGTGAATAACTGGCGATCCTTAAGAGTTTGCAGAACAACTCTCAGATGAGTCGTATGCTCCTCTTCACTCCGAGAATAAATGAGGATATCATCAATAAAGACAATAACAAATAAGTCCAAATACTGTTTGAACACCCTGTTCATTAAGTCCATGAAAGCTACATGAGAATTTGTTAGTCCAAAAGACATGACTACAAATTCATAATGACCATACCGAGTTCTAAAAGCTGTCTTCAAAATGTCACCATATCTGAATCTGAGCTGATTGTAGCCGGATCTGAGGTCTATCTTAGAAAATCAATGAGCACCCTAAAGTTGGTTGAACAAATCATCAATCCTGGGGATGGGATACTTATTCTTGATTACCGATAGTCAATGCACATTCTGAGAGAATCATCTTTCTTTTTCACGAACAACACTGGAGCACCCCATAGAGAGATGCTAGGTCTGATGAAGCCCTTATCTAGAAGGTCTTTCAACTGCTCTTTCAATTCCTTGAGCTCGGCTGGAGCCATTCTGTAAGGAGGAATCGAAATGGGTTGGGTATCTGGAAGGAGATCTATTTCGAAGTTAATTTCCCTTTCGGGAGGAACTCTGGGAAGATCTTCTGGAAATACTTCTGGAAACTCATTTACTACTGGGACTGACTCAAGAGTTGGGGTATTAGAGTTTGAATCCTTAACCTGAACAAGATGATAGATACCCTTTAGAGATCATCTTTCTGGCCTTAAGATAAGAGATGAATCACCCATAGGCATTGAACTACTACCCTTCCATTCTAAGACTGGCTCATTTAGAAACTGGAACTGAACGATCCTAGTTCTACAATTGACTGAGGCATAACAGGAATGTAACCAATCCATGCCTAGAATGATATCGAAATCTACCATTTCTAACTCTACAAGGTTTGCTGAGGTGACTTTCTGAGAGACTGTGACAGGGCAATTTCTGTATACCCGTCTAGCTATAACTGGGTCACCAACTAGAGTAGAGACTGATAAGGGTTCTGAGTGAGTTTCTGGACAAGCATTAATACCGTAAGATTCCTTCCACTATTGGTACCAAGTGTAGGCCACTCCCTTCAACTAATAGGCGGCCAAATCTACACCCTCGACTTGAGTAATACCCATAATGTTTTTTACCTTTTAGATGTTGTCGAGAAACTCTTGTGGATCTTATTCTAACATAGACCCATGAAACTCTGTAGGGTTTATTCGAGTAAAGTCTTGGATTCTTGCTGTAGTAGTGTTAGTCTATGGCAGAGCTGAGACCACAACCTATTGATTGACCTGGGTAGTCATAGCCTGAGCAAGTACTTGGTAAGCAGCCCTGAACTCGGCATGCATGACTTGCTCCTTCAATGGGTCTGCTGGAGCTGTTGGCTAATTCCTTACGTTAGCTCTTCTGGGAGGCATTTTTTGAAATGCTAAGAGCAGGAGTTAGAAGGAGTTTGAATAGAGTTCATACTCACGCACGATAAGAATAGCAAGGAAAGTGAAGTTTCTCCTAAATTACTTCGTAGCCTCCCCCTCATTAGATGTGGTGCACTTCACACCCATGAAAGAGACTCTACTTAGTGTGGCTTTCAAACATCCCAGGACTCTTGAACTTAATGCTCTAATACCAAGTTTGTCACTCCCCGAGGCTACCCCCTTGACGTAAACACGGGACCTAGGATCACGAGTTACCCCAAGCTAACCCCGAAGCTGGCATATCATAAGCATACTAAAATAATTGAATAAAGAGATACTATGCGGGAGCTTAAAATGATAATTAACTGAAAGATAGGGAAATACCCAATACCGATCTGAATATATATACGATACTACGAGTTTAGTGATACTGAACAATCACTCAAATACTAAAGCTGAATCTAATACTATGTATGAAAAAGCCTCTACTGACTAGAATTGCTGGGACATGCCCCCAGCTAACCCTAGCAGAACTGAAACTGAAATGAAAGACTGAATATGAAAAATATGTCTATTGTCCTCGAAGTATGAGGACTCACCACTGAATCTACTGAAGTGCGGATCGGAAATCGATCTATGTGTGATCTGGATGCTGAACACCTGAACCTACATCATGAAAGGACGTAGCGCAGAGTATGCGTCAGTACTTGGAATGTACTGAGCATGCAGGATATAGAATATAGCTGAACAAAATACATAAGCTGAACAAAGCATACTGAGCAATGATATAATCTGAACAGAATGTAAATGCTGAAATATACTGAAGACTGAACTAAATGCAATGACCAAGTACTAATCCTGAACATGACATACTGAGACTGAATGCTGAAGTGTAACTGAAAACCTGGTCAAATGCACTAAAGTCTGAATGTGGGAGCTACTTTTAACCGACGTAAAACCACGTGAGCTAAACACGGAGTCCGGTGTATATGCCCCATCGAGAGGACCCAATATACCTTTCCAGCGGTATGAAGGCATGACTGGCGTGATCACTAAATCTGGTGCCCACATAGGGGACTTAAAAACCTACGGGGGCACGTAGTTCTGGGACTATGAGGGTATACTGAACCCTAGTCCAACTCGGTACTAAGTCTACTCCCAACTGGAAGTGTGTAAGCCACAACATAAATGAAATATTGGATAGCTCAATGTTCTGACATGCAAATCTGAGAGTGCAACATTTAGGAACTGACAATGAAACATTAAAAACTGGAGTATGTATATATGTTTAACTGACCTAGCAAGTGTAATTCATGAACTAATAGAATCTACACAACTAGGGTTCTGAGTTTCATGCAAAGAACTAAATAACAAATTCACGAAAACATGATAATCTGATTAGGAACACTATAACAGCTAATTCACAAGAATTCTCTAAGGGTCTAAGCATGATATAGAGAATCAAGAATCTGACTGAAATCTAGGGACCTAGTGGATGAAAGGAATCCACTAGTGAAATCCCTCATACCTGGTGACGAAATTCATGGAGAAATATTTCGATTTCGGGGCTGGAACTGAAGAAAACTTTCTGCGTGTTCTTGAGAAAGCTATTGCCTCTTTTCTCCCTTTTTCATTCTAAGCTTGGTGAATTTTTGTGAATAAAAGATCTGGGTATGTTCTGACTAAATTACTAGGCTTAAACTGAGTAAAACAACGTAGTTTAGGTGAAAAATGATGTAGTTTAGTGGTCTAACACATAGGGGAAAAGACCAAAACGACCCCACTTAAAACCTGACGGAGGCGGACGACGGACGACGGACGACGGACGTAAAGACGGGCTGTCACTAGGACCACGGTCCATCGTGTGGGTCGTTGTCTGATAGTCAGTGGCTACTGGTTCTGGGAGGAGGCCGACCACGGTCCCTACCACGACCCGTGTGAAGGACCACGGACCGTGAAGGTCACCGTAGTTCTTCACTTGTGCTGTGGCTTAGGTTCACAGACACTTCCACGGCCCGTCATCAAGACCACGGCCCGTGGAGGACTCCGTGGTCTGATGCTTGAGCTTGGAAGGTTCTGTATCACCTCCACGAGCCTCCCCACAGCTCGTGTGGTGGTCCACGGCCCGTGAAGGGCTCCGTGGTCCACCACTTCTGGGCTGGGTGTGAACTACAGGCAGGTCGACGGACCGTGGTTCCTTTCACGGTCCGTGAACCCTGTCATGGTTCACCAATTTCTTCTGTTTTTCTGCTGCAACGTCCAGGTCTGATTTCTGAGGTGTTACAAGTACTTCCTCTATTTCAAAATATACAAAGGTTATCATTAGAACGGGTGAAATGAGTTGATATTTATAAGAAAAGGTCATCATTACCTTGATAATCGATGATGACATCATTCTCGACACAATCTCGCCATGTGTCCCAAACGTGAAACTTAAAATACATTCGCCATTTTAGAGTAACTTTTAAAAACTCTACCTAAAATTTTCCCACCTAAGAATTTCCACTTCGAACAACTTTTGAAAACTGTACGGCACATGAGAAAACTATTTTTATTGATAATAAATGTATCAGAAATAAAAGCGTCTGAAGAGACTTAGTATTTATTAATAAAGGGTTGTCGTTACCTCAGGAAACAATCATGACATCATCTTCAACACTAGACATTCGTCGTTTTAGATTACTCTGAACACGAACCCCACATGTCCTAGACATAAGATCTCACCAAGACTCTATGTCCTTAAAAGTAATGATAAGTTTACCACCACCAGTGCCTATAAGCTTATCCACACAAAAACCATCCACTCCATACCAAATCAAGGGATTAAGAAGTTTGATTGGATCTGGAACATGACTTGTCCCAACAAAATCAAAACATTCATCTGGCTTATGTACCACAAGAAAATGCCTTGTCACAACTACCTTAACAAAATTAGCCTGGACATCCATCCTAGTTGTCAAATATGTGGCCACCACAGTGAGGACATAGACCACATCTTCTTCTGATGTACCAAAGTTATTGAATTCTGGGATACCATCATGGTGAACAATACCTCAATGCATAAGCTTGATAGAAGCATGCACTCCATGGAGAATTGGCATAACACTTGGAACTGCATTGCCGCCAAAGATTACAACAACCTCATTCTTTGGGATGTTGTCCTCCCTCAATGCTTCTGGGCCAATTGGCTCCAAAGAAACAAAAACCTTTTCAATAATAATAAAAAAAGACAGCATCTCCTTCACCAACATGATCAACCTAGCCACTGAGTTCCAGCTCATGAAGAATAATAAAGACAAGTGCATTATCCAGGTTAAATGGGAACCTCCCTTAACATGTAGGTTCAAACTCAACATTGATGGAGCTGTGAAAACTAATCCTAGACCAGGAGGCTTAAGAGGGGTTATCAAAAACCACATAGGCGACTGGATAATTGGATTCATCAGTAAAGAAGCACATGTCAATCCTATACTGGCCGAGCTAAGAGCCCTAAGACAATGACTTCTTATGGCCGTGGAATATAAACTTCATCCCGTGGATATCAACACTAACTCCTCAAAAATGATCAATTTACTGGAACATGATAATCACCCTTACACTAATTTAATCTCTGAATGCAGGTCATAGATGGAGAAGTTGGGAGCAGCGGTGCCAACACACATCTTCAGGAAGTAAGAGCAAAGTGGTGGACATCCTTAGATAACAAGGCCCTCAAATGCAAAACTTTTGGAAAAACAACCTTTTTGATATTTCCTCTACTGTTTGCAAATGGAGTAGTATGGGCAGACATTTCAGGAACTATGTACTCAAAAAACTTAATCTTTGTAACAATTATGTAAGTGGCCTACCAATGGCGCAAAACTCCAAATCTCCTACTTTAAGCAGTATGTCTTAACACTAGTTAGTTATAATATAACTTGTCAACTTTTAGAGCGTTTAACCCAAAATTTATCCACAAATTTCCAGAGCGCAGTCCAGAGGATTGCTAAGTATGGATATAGTGAGGAAATTACTGAAAGGGTTATCATCAGCTCGATAATTGACGATGACATCATATTCAATACAATCTCACCATGTGTACCACATATGATGTTGAAAATACATTTGCCGTTTCATTCAAGAGTAATGATGACACTTATACCTCTTTTCCCGCTAAAAAGTTTCACTTAAAAGCGACAAAGTTATTTGTATTCTAATAAGAGGGAACAAGGAAGTTAATATTTATAAGAAAAGATTCATCATAGCTCGTTAATCGATAATGACATAATCCTCAATAAAATTTCACCACATGTTCTAGACGTGAATTCGAAAGACATTCATCGTTTTAGATTTAAGAGTAATGATGATAATTATATCTCTTTTGCTGCCTAAAAGCTTCCATTACAATCTCACTATGTATCACTAAGTGTAAAGTTGAAAAGACATTCGTTTAAAAACTATACGAGAAGTAAACAAAAGGAATAAACTACATAATGTTTCTTTGATAGGCTAAATAACAAAAAACAAAAATGACAGGCTAATAGCAACAAGAACAACTCCAGTGAGAAAACGTCGACAACAGGGTTCGAACCTGCGCGGGCGAAGCCCAAAAGTTTCAACTCTGTCTCCTTAACCACTCAGACATATCGACATATATTATAATTCTATTTACCGGGACATTTATGGGTTTAGGTAATTTCTAGAAAGCAAAAATCGTTATTCCTCCACTTCAATATTTTTGTCTGATTTTGATTTGACACAAAGTTTAACAAAGTAAAGAATATTTTTGAATTTTGTGGTCTTAAATATGTCAAGTAGAATTAGAGTTAAAGAGTTATCAAAAAAGAAAAGAAACATTTTTAAAAATGGATTAAAAAAAGTAATACAAAGAAAATGAAACGAAAGGAATACTTTCCTTAAAAAATGGTCTACTTTATTAGGTTGAGATGTTTTGTGCAAGCTTTAGGAAAAAAAGTATTTTTGAATAGTAACAAAAACTCTTCCAAGAAGCTAAAAAAAGTTTTTTTCGGATTAAAATTTTCGCAAAATATAAATTGTCGCTCTAATATTGATAAAGTACTTTTAAATTAATTAGCCAAACACATGTTATTTCTTTTCAAAAATAATTTTTAAAATAAAGAAATTTTAAAAACTTGGACAAATAAGCTATTAGTCAAAGGATAAATAAAAGGGAAAATTACATTAGCTGATAGCTCATAACATTTGTTACCTATCATAAATAGCCCACAAAATGACCATGCTTGATGTAATTAATCCACATTTATTATATCTCTCTTCTCCAAGAAAGACAAATTCTTCTTCTTCGACTTCATGAACTTCTTCCTCTTCAACTTTTTTCCAGTCTCAGATTCTTCTTCTTCCAGTCTCAAATTCTTCAATTCTTCCTCTTCCGGTCTGAGATTCTTCTTCTTCAATTCTTTGATCATTTTTCTTCGTCTCCTTCTTCCTTATCCTTTTTAAAACAAAATATTCGACATACCACAAACGTAAATCATTTTGAGAGAATTATATAGCAACAGACTCGAAACAACGAGATGATTTTATATCTAGAATTTGAGATTATTTTTAGAGGTGATTTTGAGTTGCTCGATATTGAATAATCAGTATATACTTCATGTATAGTCAATGTATACTTCATATATAGTTAAGCCCTATTCAACTTCTTGAATATATCATAATACTTTATGTTGAGTAAGGGGTTTATTCTCCCTAGTGTTTCTCCATGGGGTTCTCCTATGTTGTTTGTGAGGAAGAACGATGGATCCACGAGGATGTGTAGTTATTATCGACAGTTGAACAAAGTGACTGTGAAGAAAAAGTATCCTCTTCCTCGTATTGATGATTTGTTTGATCAACTTTAGGGTGCATCTCCGTTCTTTAAGATTGATTTGAGGTCTGGTTATCACCAGCTGAAGATTAGGGCATTAGATATCTCTAAGACATCATCATTTAACACCCGGACTTTGAAAGAGCTAACTAGAGATTCGTACAAGTTACCCATCAGTTTTTAGATTTAGGTCAACTTCAAACGATCATATCTTTTATCACATAAAGATTTAGGTGTATCATGAGCTATCAAATTGAAGGTCCTTGAGTCCTCTTTCCAGGTATGCAAGGCTTCTCACAGTGTTGGAATTTTTCATCCTCATGCCATATATCTAATTCATCCATTAATTCATCCTTGAAATCGTTTATTGAGAGATTCTTGAGTAGTTCTTGATGTTAGCTTCATTCTTTAACAATGGAGGTTTTGTGTTTCTTGAGTTGAGGATCTTGAGTATGAGTTGTGAATTTTGATGGGGATTGTATGAAATTTCTATGAATTCATGTTGGGTTTGTGAATCAAAAGGAGTTTGGAAGAAATCACTCGATTTTAGATGAGTTAGGACCCGTAATTGAGTAGAAAAATTAATTGGATTTCTGGGTTTAGGGTGGGGCAGCGGGCCACCAAGGCGCCAGGACCTGGGTTCTGAAGTTTTGGGGTTGGCGCCCTGTGCCTGCAGTGCGCCCCAAAGAAGCCCTAGGTGATTGAGGCCTGGCGCCAGTAATGCGCCAGTAATGCCTGACCCTTTTCTTTTCCGTCCTTCATTCTGTATGTGTTCTTTCGACTCGTGTCTATGTTCTCTTCTTGATATTAATTCTTAAAGTCTTCATAAATCCTTGAGATATCCTACATCTCCAAATCACTTGTCTTAATTTACATTTCAAATTGAAGTAAAATTACAAGGAAAGTTCAAGAGGTCTTTTGAGTCAAATTGAGAATTCTTTGCTAATCAACTATAGTTTTGAACTAAGTCTTGAGAAAGTAAGTATGAGAATGAGAAATTGTTGTATTCATGATTGAAAAAGAGTATAAGGAAACTAAGTAATCCCAAATGTAACACTTTTATATTTAAAAGAGAGAAACGTGGATTTCTAAAGGAGGTTATAAGTTCAGAGAAGTTTTAGAGTAATACCTCGTTTAAGAGGATCTTTTGAGTAATTACCTCAAATTGATAAAGAGTTATGTTTTATACATTTGAGAATGAGTTATATATTATTGAGAGTAGTATTGAGCACCGATATAGGGATGAGTTCAGACAACTCACAAACCTCATAAACCATGTAGCCAACATGGGTAAAGGGTCGTACTTTTTAGACGATTCCTTATTGATTTTAAGCATAACTTAGTGGATCCACTTAGTTGAGGTGTTCTATACCCCAATAAGGTATAAAAAAGTCTTGGCAGCGTGGGCGAGACGTTGTATGATCACATAGCTCATAGTGATGGTTGTCGGTTAGAGGATCTCCCAAATAAGAGTAAAACATAACTTACTGTATTTTTATACTTCTTGAGTTGATATCTACTATTTTTAAAGGTTTTAATATTACATCTCTCATTATTGCTTTCATATTGGAGTTGAGTTGATGTGAGTATGTCTTCCCATATTATTAATTTAGTTATCTATATTTCAATTTTCCCTTGCATGCTCGTACATTCAATGTTCTGACGTCATTCGACCTGAATCTTATTTATGATGCAAATACAATAATGCAGATACAAGTGTTCAAGTTCATCAACAAGCGCTTCTTTGATACCATTTTCACTCCAGTTAGCTTTGGTGAGCCTCCTTGTAACACCCCGAAAATTTCTAAGTTAAGACTCGAACCATTCTTCATTTACTTGAAGGGTCGTATCGGGTGATTCTTAAATTGACCATATGTGTATAGGTAAATTCTTTAGTGTGAGAATGATTTTGGATATCAATTAAGGTCACTAAAAACTCATAGCACAAAGTTGAGTTGAAAGTTTCCTTACCAATTAAGTTTTGATGTAAGATTTTACTTGGGTCAACTTTAAACGACCATATCTCTTAGAATATAAAGAGTTACGTGGCCCATAACTTATCAAATTAAAGGTATTTGAATCTTATTTTCAACGCCACCAATCTTACGTCAATCCAAGTTTCAAATAAAAAGTTATGACCATTTTAGTAATCTGATACAGTGTAGTGACGAATTAGCCGACAGAAAAACATTAGAAAGGGTCGTTTTTGTCTTTTTACATCTAAGAAAACCCTAAACGAATTTCTTGACTAATTAAAGGCTCAAAACAATCAGATTTTCATATCTTAATCCCCCATTCTCTTCTCTCTCAAACCCTAAGGCGAAACCCTAAGGAAAAATTAAAGTAGAAGACTCCATTCAAGATTCTTTCAATCTTTTTCAAGCTTCTTCTTCAAGGTAAGTCTTTCTCCAAGAATTCCATTCTTTCCAACTCAAATTCCTCTATACAATTATGAATCACTAATGAAAATCATAATTCTTGGCCATAGAGATTTCAAGAATCTAATTCAAGAATCTCAAGAAAGGTTTTCTTGATTGTTCTCCTTCAAGCTAGGGTTTCAAGGCTTCAATTCAAGTTCTTTTTCAAGATTCTTCAAGAACCTTGTTCTTTCAGGTATGTAAGGCTATCATAGTGTTGGACTAGTTCATCCTCACGCCCTACATCTACTTTCAAATCAGTAAAAGAGTAATCTAGGCTTCTATCCCTAGATTTGAGTATTCTTGAGATGAGTTGATTTTGAGTTCTTGAATTCCAGATTTTTTTTGAAATTCTATTCCTAATTATTGAATTGATATATGTTATGCATTAAGATTCTTGATTTGATTCATTCATGTCTATATTTCAGCATGAACCCTATGAATTGAGTATTTTTTAGATGAGTGGTATCATTGAGTTCTGAGTACTGAGTTTCCATATTGCTATTAAGATCCCTGAGTTGAGTCGTTCATGTCCATAATTCCACATGAACCCTATGAGTTGATTTATAAATATTGAGAAGCTTTTTAAAGCCAATAATTGAGTTTTAAACTGAGTTTTTGAGGAAGTAAAGATGAGTTTTGAGAATAGAGTTTTCTAAAATATGATTAGTATGACAATCGAGTATGCCATCAATGTTTAAGCAGTATGGTATCTAAATATGCCATCAATGTTTATGCAGTATGACTTCCTGAGTCATCAATGATCATATTACAATATGATTTTGATATATTTTTTAGAATTTCATGTATGAATTGAGTAAGAGTATAAGGGAACTACGTATTCCCAAAGGTATCAATTTTTACATTGATAAATGAGAAACTTTAATTTCTAAATGAGTTATGAGTTCAAAGATATTTCAAGAGCAGTTACCTCTTTTAAGAGGATAGTTTGAGAAATTATCTCAAACTAGAGGAAGAGTATGTTTTTAAACATTGAGCATGCGTATATATTATTGGGAGTAGTATTGAGCACCGATATGGGGATGAGTTCAGACAACTCACATTCCTCATAAACCATGTATGCCAACATGGGTACATGACATACTTTTTTAGATGAATCCTATGTGCCTTTGGGCAGAGCTTTGTGGAGTCACTTAGTTGAGGTGTTCTATACTCCGACAAGGTATATGATAGTTTTGGCAGCGTGAGCGAGACGGTGTATCATCACATAGCTCATAGTGATGGTTGTCGGTTAGAGAATCTCCCAAATAGAGTTAAAAGTGTATTTTTATTATATCACTTAATATGTGAGGTTCAGAGATGAGTAAGTGTTTTTGTAAAGTTAAAATTATTTAACTCTTTTAATCCTTTACATTCAGTTGAGTTTATGTTTTATCTATTGCAGTCCTTTCATTCAGTTATTTATTATTCAACTATATTACATACTCGTACATTCAATGTACTGATGTCATTCGACTTGCATCTTTTAATGATGTGGATATAGGTTCTTAGGATCCTCAACAAGAGTCTGTTGAGATCACTTCATCCGCTCGTCTGCATTCGAGTGAGGTCTCCTTGCTTTCGGAGGACTCCAATTTTATGAGTTTTTAGTAGTACTAGCATTTTGAGTAGTCGTGGTTCTTGTCCCGACACTCGTCTATATATAGTAGAGGCTTCATATATAGACATTTTTGGAGAGTCTTTCAGTTTCAAATATTCTATTTAAAACTTGTGTTTCATACTTAGTATATTCAGGGAAGTTTTGAAATTCAGAAAACTATTTTTAAACATTCCTTTTCATTTGATGCTTATGTATGCTCAAGTTAGTCTTCTGCTTGCAGTCAGCCAGGTTGAGGGTTCGCTTGGGGACCAGCAATGGTTCTTGAGTGCCGGCCACATCCAGGGTGTAGGCTCGGGTTGTGACACTCCTTGCTTTCCAGAGGGCTTCACACTTATATTTCTGTTTTGTTAATTTGTCGAGGGTCCTGTCCCGACATCTATCATAGTATTTATAGGCTTCATAGATAGTTATAAGTTGAGGAGTCTCTCTGTTTTTCCCTTGATGATGTTTTGAGACTTTGAGTCGATTACTTATTTTATTTAAGTATTTTCAGACATTCAATGAGTTAAGCTGTTTTGAGACATTATGAGTTAATTTTTGGAATTTGGAGTTTTCATTTTACTTGAGTAAGTCTTCCGCAAAGTAGTCAGCTAGGCCAAGGGTTCGTTTGGGGACCAACGATGGTCCTCGAGTGCCGGCCACAAGGTGTAGGCTCGGGGCGTGATAGTTCAGGACTCGTTATGAGCACTATGAGTTTCTTTTTATATCATTCGATTTGAATAACACCCCTATAACTAGAGATGTTCAGAGGTTAGCCAACAGTCTCATCCGGTTGTAGATATCTGAGGAGACGGGGTGTTTGATTGCTTTTATTGAGGCTCACTCTTCCTTAGTTGAGAATATTCATGAACGTTAGTTTGATCACGGGAAGTTATGTCTCATTCGAGACAAAATGATGAGAGGGGAAGCCAATGAGGCTGTCCTTGAATCTGATGGTCTCTTGAGGATTGAAGGCATGATTTGTGTGCCTAAGGTGAGCAAGTTGATTAGAATGATTCTTGAGGAGGCCCATTATTCCCGATATTCCATCCATCCTGGTGCGAAGATGTATCATGACCTGTCATGACCTGAGCCAGCACTATTGGTGATGTGGGATGAAGGGGGATATTGTAGATTTTGTTTTGAGGTTTTTGACTTGTCAAGAGGTGAAGTGTGAGCACCAGCGGTTTGGAGGTATACCTCAGAGGATTCCTATTCCTACTTCATAGTGGGAACATATCACTATGGACTTTGTTGTGGGACTAACTACCACCATGGGTGGTTATGAATCTATTTGGGTGGTTGTTGATAGGTTGACCAAGTCCACCCATTTCATCCCAGTTCAAGTGAAGTATATGACAGAGAAGTTAGCCAAGCTTTATATCAGTCAAATTGTGCGATTACATTGAGTCCTGGTTTCTATTGTCTCTAATCGTGGTTCTTTGTTCACTTCCCATTTCTGGAAGGCTTTGCAACATGGTTTTCTAGTGTTAGAGGATATGATACGAGTTTGTGTGATTGATTTTTTTGCTAGATGAGATCGACATTTGTTTTCCTACAACAAAAGTTATCATTCATGTATTCAGATGACCCCTTTTGAGGTGTTGTATGGAAAACGGTGTAGATCTCTGATCGGATGGTTCGATTCAGCTGAGATGGATTCATTAGATACAAACTTTCTTAGAGATACTATGGAGCAGGTTCATATGATCCAAAGTAGACTTTTGACACCCCAAAGTTGACAGAAGAGTTTTGCAGATCAGAGAATTTGAGCCCTAGTGTTCATGAAGGACGATCAAGTTTGGCTTTGAGTATCTCCCATGAAGGGTGTTATGAGGTTAGAAAAGAAGGGCAAGCTTAGCCCTATATTCAATGGCTCCTTTGAGATTTTGAGTCATGTGGGAGAGGTGGCCTATAAGTTGGCCTTGCCACCTAGATTGTTAGTTGTGCATCCCGTGTTTCATGTCTCTATGCTTCAAAAGTACGTGTCGGATGAGTCCCATGTACTTTCTCTTGATTTAGTGGAGTTGGGTCCAGACTTATATTTTGAGGAGGAGCCTATAGCCATTTTGGATAGGCATGTCCGAAAGCTTAGGAACAAAGAGATTGCTTCAGCGAAGGTGCAATGGAAGCATCGTTTAGTCGATGAGGCAACTTGGGAGATGGAGTCAGATATGCGTGCCAGATATCCTCAGCTTTTCGAAGCTTCAAGTACTTTTTTTTTCTTTATGTTTGAGGATGAACATGGTTTTTAGTTGTGGATAATGTAATGACCCAATCAATCATTTAAGAAAAGTTTCATGAATTAACCATTTTTCTCCTCCCTATATTGACCCTGAGTCTTTTATGATTGAGTTTGAAAAGTTGGTTTTGGACTTTGAGTTTAAAGTTGAGAATTTGGTAAGTATGTGATCTTGGAAGGCTAAGTTTCTTAAAAGTGGTTTTTGGAGTCTTTTAGAGTTTCAAGTGTCAGAATGGAATTTCATCGATTCCATCAGTCATGGAATGTGAAATTTGAGCTGGGAGAGTTGTTGGTCTTATATTCAGTATCTTTTTGAGGTTTTGAGGTCCTAAGTTGTAAAATTATGAAAATTTAGCCTTTGGGCTGACTTTGGTCAACATTCAGGGTTTGGATGCTCGGATCGGAATTTCGAGAGTTCCGTTGGATTCGGAGGATGATTCTAGGTCTAGGTGCGGTCTTGGTTGATTTTTGTGAGGTCATGAGTTTGTTTTAGCCTTTTTAGGCGTTGAGTTAGTTTTTTGTGATTTTCACGAACGTCGGGTCAAAGATTATCAGTTTCGTGTTTTGATGATTTCATGGAGTCCAGAACGTTGAGTATAATTGAGTTGCATATATGGTTTGTATGGACGGGGTTCCGAATGAATTTTTAGGGTCCTTTTGATATTTTTGTGTTGGCTGATGTTTCTGGTGCTGCAATCCTCGCTTAAGTAGAACCTAGTTCACTTTAGCGATGGTCGCTTAAGCAGAACCTGGTTCGCAAAAGTGAGACTGATCTTTTGGGCGGGGTTCGCTTTCGCGATGGTCGCTTTAGTGGAACCTGGTCTGCAAAAGCGAGACCTCCAACTTTTGCGGGGTTCGCAAAAGCGACATCTCTTTTAGAGCCTGTTTGATGGGCATATTGTTTTTGACTTATTTTTATCCTTTTAGCTTAAAATAAATGCTTATAAGTACTTTTTAAATTTACCCAAATATTTTCAAAGTGCTTAAAAACTATTTTAACTTAAAAACACTTAAAATACATCAATCCAAATAGGTCCCTTAAATCTTTCCAACAAACACTAAATGTGACAAGAAATGGTTAAATTTCAAAATTCTATCCTTTTATGTGTAAGTTTCGTTGTGAGTCAAATGTCTTTCACACTAATTGTGACAAAATCTATAGCTACATCAGAGCCCAACATAATGGAATATATACCTCCTCAGTCCATTTTACTTGTTTAATATTAATTTGACACACCTTTAAAGAAATAATAAATAAAATGATAATTTTACTATATTATTCTTTGAATATTATAAATTTAGTTGTATTGAAAAATGACTTTAATTAATAATAAAGGTAAATTAGCAGTTGATGTTAGAAAACTTTATAGAATCCACCCAAGATCACAAGTAAATCATTACACAAAGATATGAATCTATAAGAATGAAAAGGGAACTAACCTTGTTCCATTGCAATAACTTGATTAAAGAAGACAAGATTTTCTAAACCTTGAAGACTGCTTTCCTTAGTTGTTCTTTTCTGAGATGGAGAGAGAAGAGAAAGAAGCGTTCTTCTGTTTTAGAGACCATCCTTATTTAAAGATTCTGAGGTGCCATGTTGAAAATATATCTTTTCAATAAGTTTCCATCATATTTAAGAAAAGGTCCATGAGTTTTTAAGTTATTCAAAATAAAATCATATTAATAGATATTTATTTTTAAGGTCCAAAACTTTAATGATAACATATCTACGTATAATATATTAATAGGTAAGCCCACAAAATAAATATTACTTATAACTGAATCAGTGAAAATAAATATGTATTATTAGTATAGTGGATAAGTAAAAGTGAATGAAATTAAAGTAATAAACCTACCTTGTTTACTTTAAATAGGTCGTGTAATTGTGTACTATGGATTTTCTCACCTTTTCTTGCTTGTTATTTCGTTATTAATTAGGGTGTGTGCAGGGACGTAGCTAGAGCTACCCAGGGTGTCCAATTGGACACACTTCCTCGGAAAATTACATTTTATATATATGTCAAATTCTACATTTAAAGGATATATATTTAAAGTTGGACACTTTTGACAAAAAGCTATGTCTTTGACGTAGTGATAATAGGTGTCCTACCCTTATAATCGAGTTGGCCCTACCATTATTCTTGAACACCTTTAGTAAAATTTCTTTACAATTAATTGAGGCCTAAAAAAATTGAGGGCCCAAGTGATTGCTTTAGTTACCTTATAATGTAGTTGGCCCTACCATTATTCTTGAACACCCTTAGTAAAATTTCTTGAACACCATTGATTTAGTTACCTTATAATCGAGTTGGCCCTACCATTATTCTTGAACATCCTTACTAAAATTTCTAGCTCCCCGCTGTGTGTATTTCTTTTTATTACAAATATCATATATTGTGTATTTACAATTAATAGGTATTGGTATTTTATCTAGCAATGGAATTGAGGCCTAAAAAAACTTGAGGGCCCAAGTGATTGTTTTAGTGACCTTATAATCGAGTCTGCCCTGATCCATAGACTAGTTTGGGCTTTTATCCTCTCCACTCGAAACCTAGATCATGAAGGTGGAAAAATTAGTTTAAAAAACCTAGGACAGAAAGTAGGAAAACTAAGAGCAAATTATATTCTTTCAACATGCTACCCACTTTTTGGTTGATTGGGTGAGTGTTCATTATTTCTTTATGAAATTGTGTTATGATTGGTCTATACTAGTTGATTCATATTATTGTGTTCTTTGTAATGGTAGAGTCAAATTACTTTCTACTTGTTAGCTGAAATAAGTATTGTGCACATTATATTATCGAGGTTTGGTTGAAGGTATTAGATAGTCTGGATTATTTATTTCACCATTCTTGACATAAGTTGTCCCATATAACTGATGGAATAGCTTATCTTGGGATTAATTATCTTGAGATAACTTGTTCCCAACTAAACGATCCAGTTCAATTAGTGTGGTCTTGCCTTTATTGATTTGACTTTCTGGTGCAATGTCTCCTTCTCCTTTGTAGTTGGATTTGTTGCACTCGAGGCGTTTTTTTTAAAAATAGTCTCTCTACTTCCACGAGTTAGTAGTAAGGTGTGCGTACATTTTACCTTCCCCAAATCTCACTTGTTCTGTTGTTGTTTCTGGTGCAATGACTATTGGAAAGAATTGATCTAGTTATTACATGAGTATGCACTGGAAATAATGTTTTCTCTACACTTCGTAATTCGTGTTGTCTATTGTTTCATTTATGTGAGAAGAGATTAAGAATCAATCGAAAACTCATCTTAATTTGCTCTTTTATACCCACAGTGATGATCCGATCAAGTGAAGCAGCCGGCATGAAGCGGAGAAGACCAAACGTGTATTCGCCTACTCAGGGACTTGTAGTTCGCAATGTGGTAAAAAGTAAAAAGAATCTGGGTATCTTGGTGGCAGGGGTGAAAGTTGCTACTGCAGAGGGAATCCACAATTTCTTGAAGAAAAGGAAAGTTGTTGAGTGCACAACTCAGCAAATTGCGGAAATATTGAATAATGAACTCTATGGATCTGGACAATGCTATTATAGAGGTAAAGAGCACTGGATTGGGAGAATATCATTCGATTCCTGTTGGATCAGTATGTTATCGAACTGCAAGGGGAGTTGCTTTAGGGGCTGATCCAAAAACAATCGTGCCAATGGCTTCAATTCCATGTGGTGCTTGCTCTAGGATTAATCAATGTACACCAGATGGAGTTATATCCCCACAAACCTGTATCTACTACACTAAATGGTTGAACTTTGAATTTTGATGGTAAGTAAATCCTACATTCTAGTTTGCTTTGATGAAACCAAAACAAAAGCACCACTTTTTTCAATATTACAACCCAGAATGTCAAGTATTTTTTGCTAAATTGCCCTGCATTACCAAGTTTGCAACTTCATTCAAAACCTCTACTGCCTACTGGCATTTCACATTTATGGTGGGTCACCTTGTTTGGATGGCTGTTACCTGTTGTATTGTGTTGCGACAATGGACGTTAGTTTAAATATATAGTTTGTTTTGATAGTTACTTAAACTTTATTGTATCGTATTGTTAAAGTTATCATTATATAACATGAAGTGTCTCATTTTATATAATGACCGATATATTATATAACATGAAGTATCTCATTTTATATAATGATCGATATAATGTGATCGTGTTGTTACCTTATCATTATTTTTCTCACTTTGTTTTTATTTTATAATAATCATATTTTTTCTTTTACTATATCTTTTTATGATAGATTTATTGTATACTCTATTTCTTTTATTGGCTTATCCTTCAAATTATTTACATCATATGATGACATAAAATGATGCAATCTATCCAAACATAATATTCATCAAAACAATACAATACAACACAATACATCTTGAAACAACCATCCAAACAAGAAACCCCCGACACCCAAAACCGACTTATAGAAGAAATAAAAATCAAACTTGACTACTATTGAATTATCTCAACTGTTAGACAAGAATAGATTTTGAAGAGTGCCAGTTGCAGAGAACAAGTCCCACAAACATAATCCTAGAAGACCATATCCAACTAGGAGAAGGAGAAGTAATATAAATTATATTGTATCAATCAATAAGTTAAACAACATTATAAAAATTAATTTTTCTATTCTATATTGTATATTAATTAATTCGAACCCCAATTGTCGAAAAATCAAACTCTTTTTAGATATACAAGGTTAAAAAAATTCTTTTTTTTTATACATATATTGTGAATGTTGAACTCAATTGATAATTTTTTTTTTAACTCCGCCTCTTTTATTAACACATATACAAAGTTCGAACTAAAGTTACTAGGTTAATCTGAACTCAGTAACTTTGATTCAGACTATGTATATCAGTATGTGAGTTAATAAAAGTATAGCGGAGACAATATCTTTATCAAATTAGTTCAGCATCTACAATATATACAAAAAAAAGAAATTTTTTAATGTTGTATATATAATAGGAGTATAATTTTACGATAAATGGAGTTCGAAATAAATAGTATACAATATACTAATAGCATAAATAATTTTTATTAATGTCATTTAACTTGTTGATTTATCCACATTATGTTTTTCTTGTTTCAAAATTTGTAATTCGACTAATTTTTTTTAAAATGTTTTGAATATATTTTATGATATTTTTTTTAACTTTTTCCTATTATCTCGAATGATCATAAATATGGCACATTGTTGAAAACATGTACAATTTTACCAGTAGAATTTCGTAGCCATAGCTTTTATGGAATCCATTTACAACTTTACTTTAAAATCCTTTATTTGTACTCAATTTTGTCCTTATACTTTTTAATGCACCCTTTTGCTGTTTTTCCTCAGCTTGATCATTAATGGGTTCTTTTCTTTCCTCTTCTCTAAGTCGGTTTTAGGTTTCTTGCTTGACTTGTTTGGATGGTGGTTGCGTATTGTTTCATGGTGTATTGTATTGTATCATATCACATTGTATTGTATTATATTGTATTATTTTGATGAATATAATGTTTGGAAAGATTTGTAACATTTCTCATTATTACATAATGTCAAATACAAATAATTTGAAGGATAAACCATCAAAACAAACAATATATTTAAACTAACACCGATAGTCGCAACACAATACAAGAGGTAACAACCGTCCAAACAAGGTCACACATCACCAGTAGGCAGTACATGTTTTGAATAAAGTCTAAATATTTATTTGGTTGCTAATGTAAAAGACTGATAAAATGCAACCGTATGTGTGTTCGGTTACTGAATTCCATGTGGTTTTGAATGAAGTCTAAAATTTCATTCGGTTTTGGACAAGACACTGAAATCATCACATTCTTCTCGTGCAACAAAGAAGAGCTCACTCTAAAGTAAATACTTTGGTTAAAAGCAATACACCTTTAGCGAAACAATTTCTGATAGTCTGCCCTTCCTCATCCATTGCACCTGCAACTGACACCTCTAGCGTGCCACCATGCAAGATAATGTAAATGAAAAGGATTTAAATTCGTTAGCCTTGGAACCTATGCCTAGCAAAAATCCCCCAGACAACACAATTATTTCTTCTACAGTGACAGAGAGCTTAAGGCCTCCATCCCCTTCTTTAATCCAACATTTCCCCCCTCCAAGCTGTTAAGACCAGAAATAACTGTCTCAATTATGAAAAAAGTATTTACCAATGCTTGCCTCGTCTCTGAAATCCTTTTCATGGTGTTTTCCTCCAGTATTTGCATTTCCTTGTGAACTTTTTCAGCATCTTCTTTTTCTTGCCTCAACATTTTAAGTTCAGTCTGGTCCTCCAAGTAGCTTGCATTACCTTCTCGTTTGCTCAATCAGACCACCTTTGGTGCTCTTTCTGCAATGTCTTCAAATGGGAAGTTAGCAACAATATAGCTTTATCTCTTTCATTTTGGGGGACATATTTCCTTAGAGACTCATCATATGGGATACCAACATAATAATCTGGCACCACAGAAGAAATAGTTCTGTTCTCTGGGGGATTTTCTCTAGGCTTAGGTTCCAAGGCTAACAAATCTGGATCCTTTTCATCTACATTATCTTTCATGAGCACGCTGGAGGTGTCAACTGCAGGTGCAATGGATGAGGAAGGACAACCTATCAGAACTTGCTTCGCTAAAGTTGTATTGCTTTTAACCGAAGTATTGACTTTAGAGTGAGAACTCTTCTTTGTTTCACGAGAAGAATGTGATGAGTTTAGTGTCTTGTACAAATCCAAATGAAAATTTAGACTTCATTCAAAACACATGGAATTTAGTAACCGAACACACATACAATTGCATTTTATCTGTATTTTTCCTCAAAAACAAATAAATGCTTACACTTTATTCAAAACTTGTACTGCTACTGGCGTTTCACATTTATGGTGTGTGCCCTTGTTTGGATGGTTGTTACCTTTTGTATTGTGTTGTGACTATCGATGTTATAGTTTAAATACAATATTTGTTTTGATGGTTTATTCTACAAATTGTTAGTATTTGACATTATGTAATAACAGGAAACAATGAAAATCTATCCAAACATTATATAATCATCAAAACAATACAATACAACACAATGTGATATGATACAATATATCGTGAAACAATACGCAACCACCATCCAAACAAGTCAATCAAGAAACCCAAACCGACTTAGAGAAGAGGAAAGCAAAGAACCCATTAATGATCAAGTTGAGGAAAAACAACAAAAGGGGTGCATTAAAAAAGTATAAGTACAAATATAATATGACACTTTTCCGTAAAATATATTGAGTTCAAATAAAGGGTTTTAAGAATAAAGTTGTAAATAGATTCCATAAAAGATATGGCTACTAGATTCTGCTGGTAAAATTACACATGTTTTGAACAATGTACCATATGTAGGGGTGTTCGTGGTTCGGTTTGGATCGGTTATTGGTTTAAACCAAAACCAGACCAACCAAGTCAGATTTTTAAATTTCTAAACCAAACCAAACGAAAAAAATAACCGTCTGTTTGGTTTGGTTTGATTCAGTTTTTCTGATTTTTTCGGTTTGAAAGTAATATAATTTTTGAGGACATATATATCTCGATAGACACAAACACCTTATACATGAACAATCCACATGAAAGCTATTGTCGGTTCAATTAAGAAATACTAGAGTTATTATTACACGAATAAAGTGATTCAATTAAGAGAAAATGTGACTATCTTATATGAGGTAGGGTAGGTAAAGACTAAAGTAAATGATTTTGATGGACTTGGACTTAAGATTGTAATAGTTGGGCTAAAATGTAAGTGTTGGGCTTGAGAAAATGGTAATGTTAAAGACTTAAGTTAATTAAAATTTAACAAAATATTTATATTTTATTTATGAATAATATATAAATAATTATAAAATTTATATATCTAATTTACCGGTTCGGTTTGGTTATTTTTGCGGTTGTTTTTTAGTAAAATCAAACCAAATAGTATCGGTTTTCAAAATGTAAAACCAAACCAAATCAAATATCGGTTTTTTAATCAGTTTGGTTTGGATTGCGGTTCGGTTTGATTTTTTAACCATAACCATGAACAACCCTAACCATATGAATGATCATTCGAGATAATAGGAAACAGTAAAAAAAATATCATAAAATATATTCAAAATATTTTTCTCTCTCTAAAATTAGTCGAATTACAAGTTTCGAAACAAGAAAAACATAATGTGGATAAATCAACAAGTTAAACTACATTAATAATTTGTTTTTATGCTATTAGTATATTGTATACTAATTAATTAGAACTCCATTTGTGGAAAATATCATACTCCTATTATATATACGTCCGTTAACTTTTTTTCTTTTTGTATATATTATAGACGTTGAAATGATTTGATAAAGATATTGCCTCCACTATACTTTCATTAACACATATACAAAGTCCGAATTAAAGTTACTAGCTAAGTTCAGATGAACCTGTAAGTCCTTAGTTTCATCCGCCCAGGTTAAATTAAAATAACCATACCACATCCAAAAAATATTATTCATGTGTTCAGATGAAAACTATTTGTTTGTTGTAGGTCCAGCTACTTAAACTACTAAATTTGAATTGTATGTAATGAAGTTTATTACCTATTTAGCTAATATTTGATTCCTTAAACAAGAGATAAATTACAACATCATTTAGATTTCTAGACATGTGTTTACACCTTGAGAAATAAATATTATTCATGTTTTACCACATGATAGTGCGTAGAAATCGAGATATGAGTGTATATGTGTGCATTAGGGTTTCATCAGATCTGGTCGTCTCTTTTACGTATGTATCTCCTTCATCTGCTTTTGGTTCTTCATTTAATCTTGCCTCTTATTGGAATTTGTTTCTTTTCTGTGCATCTTTGGTATGTTTTCGTAACTGAATTTGGAGTTTTTTTGGTTGTTTTGGAGGCCCTTATTTTTTGGGGTCTAAAGCCACTACTTTAGTGGCTTTAGGTTGAGCCGCCCTTGAGCTGAAAATAAGTAATGTGCACATGATATTATTTTATCCCCGTTTGGTTGAAGGTATTAGATTGTCCTGGATTATTTATTTCACCATTCTTGACATAGTGATGATATAAGTTATCCTATATAATTGATGAAATAACTAATCTCAGGATTAATTATCCCGAGATAACTTGTTCCCAACTAAACAACCTAGTTCAATTAGTGTGGTCTTGCCTTTATTGATTTGACTTTCTGGTGCAATGTCTCCTTCTCCTTTGTAGTTGGATTTGTTGCACTCGAACTGGGGTCTTTCGAAAACAGTGTCTACCTCCATGAGTAAGTTGTAATGTCTGCATACATTCTACTCTCCCAAACCTCACTTGTGATGTTGTTGTCCTGTTGTTGTTTCTGGTGCAATGACTATTAGAAATAATTGATCTAGTTACTACATGAGTATGCATTGGAATTATGTGGTAAGAGATTAAGAATCAATCGAAAACTCATCTTAATTTTCTCTTTTATGCCCACAGTGATGATCCGATCAAGTGAAGCAGCCGCCATGAAGCGGAGAAGACTAAACGTGGATTCGCCTACTCAGGGACTTGCAGATGCTGAGTATATAGTTCTCAATGTGGTCAAAAGTAAAAAGAATCAGGGTATCTTGGTGGCAGGGGTGAAAAAAGAGGCAAACCTAGCACCAATTGTTGTGGATAAATCCTTGAAGTCACTGGTGAAAAAGAACATGATAAAACAAATCGCAAATATCCAAAGTAAGGGAAGTAAGAGAAGGAATTCTTATTACATGGCTGTTGAGTTTGAACCTTCGGATGAACTGACTGGTGGTGCGTGGTACTCGGAGGGAAATCTTGACAAGGAATTCATCACAGTTCTTAGAGACACTTGCCTCAAGGTCATACAAATGCTGAAAGTTGCTACCGCAGAGGGAATCCACGATTTCTTGAAGAAAAGTAAAGTTGTTGAGTGCACAAGTCAGCAAATCGCAGAAATATTGAACTCTATGGTTCTGGACAATGCTATTATAGAGGTAAAGAGCGCTGGATTGGGAGAATATCATTCTATTCCTGTTGGATCAGTATGTTATCGAACTGCAAGCGGAGTTGCTTTAGGGGCTGATCCAAAAACAATCGTGCCAATGGCTTCAATTCCATGTGGTGCTTGCTCTAGGATTAATCAATGTACACCAGATGGAGTTATATCTCCACAAACCTGTATCTACTACACTAAATGGTTGAACTTTGAATTTTGATGGTATGTAAATCCTACACTCTAGTTTGCTTTGATGAAACCAAAACAAAAGCACCATTTTTTTCCATATTATAACCCAGAATGTGAAGTATTCTTTGCTAAATTACCCTGCATTATCAAGTTTGCAACTTCATTCACATTTCACATTTATGGTGTGTCACCTTGTTTGGATGGTTGTTACCTGTAGTATTGTGTTGCAACGATCTATATTAGTTTAAATATATAGTTTGTTTTGATAGTTACTTTAACTTGTATCGTATTGTTATAGTTATCATTATATAATATGAAGTGTCTCATTTTATATAATGACTAATATGGTGTGATCTTGTTGTTACCTTATTCTTATTTTTCTCATTTTGTTTTATTTATCATCTAATAATCATATTTTATCTTTTACTATATCTTTTTATGATAGGTTTACTGTATACTCTATTTCTCTTGTTGGTTTATCATTCAAATTATTTATATTTGACATCATATGACACATAAAATGATGCAATCTATCTGAACATTATATTCATCGTAACAAAACAATACAATGCAACACAATACATCTTGAAACAACCATCCAAACAAAAAAAACCCAGACACCCAAAACCGACTTATAGAAGAAAAAAATCTAACTTGACTACTATTGGATTATCTCAACCATTAAATGAAAAGGAAGAAAACAACCCATTAAAGAGAAGCTGAGGAAAAACAGAAAAAGGAGTGCATTAAAAAAGTATAAGGACAAATATAATATGACTCTTTTCCATAAAATATATTAAGCACAAATATAGGGTTTTATGAGTAAAATTATAAATGGATTCCATAAAAAGCAATGACTACTAGATTTTGCTAGTAAAATTGTACATGTTTTCAACAATGTACCATATGTAATGATTATTTGAGACATGAGGAAAAAGGAAAAAGGAAATAGGTAAAAAATATGATAAAATATATTTAGAACATTTTACTTTTCTAAAATTAGTTGAATTATAAACTTCGAATCAAGAAAAACATAATGTGGATAAATCAACAAGTTAAACAACATTATAAAAATTAATTTTGCTATTATATATTGTATACTAATTAATTTGAACCCCAATTGTCGAAAAATCATACTCCTTTTATATATTCAAGGTTAAAATTTTTATTTATATATATATATACACATGATTTTTTTCGAAGTTAACGGATGCACGTGCACCCTCCACATAAACATGTAGTCCGCCTCTGTGTATATGTGTTAATAAAAGTATAGCGGAGGCAATATCTTTATCAAATCAGTTTAGCATCTGCAATATATACAAAAAAGAAATTTTTTAATGTTGTATATATAATAGGAGTATAATTTTTCGACAAATGGAGTTCAAAATAATTAGTATACAATATAATAATAGCATAAAGAATTTTTATTAATGTCGTTTAACTTGTTGATATAACCACATTACGTTTTTCTTGTTTCGAAATTTGTAATTCGACTAATTTTAGAAAAAAATGTTTTGAATATATTTTATGATATTTTTTATTTACTTTTTCCTATTATCTCGAATGATCATACATATGGTACATTGTTGAAAACATGTACAATTTTACCAGCAAAATTTAGTAGTCATCCATTTACAACTTTACCTTAAAATCCTTCTGTACTCAATTTTGTCCTAATACTTTTTTAATGCACCCCTTTTGCTGTTTTTCCTCAGCTTGATCATTAATGGGTTCTTTTCTTTCCTCTTCTCTAAGTCGGTTTTGGGTTTCTTGCTTGACTTGTTTGGATGGTGGTTGTGTATTGTTTCACGATGTATTGTATTGTATCATATCACATTGTGTTGTATTGTATTATTTTGATGAATATATTGTTTGGATAGATTTGTATCGTTTTTCGTTATTACATAATGTCAGATACAAATAATTTGAAGGATAAACCATTAAAACAAATAATATATTTAAATTAACATCGATAGTCGCAACACAATACAAAAGCTAACAACCATCCAAACAAGGTCACACACCACCAGTAGGCAGTACATGTTTTGAATAAATTCTAAATATTTATTTAGTTGTTGAGGAAAACGATAGATAAAATGCAACCGTATGTGTGTTCGGTTATTGAATTCCATGTGGTTTTGAATGAAGTCTAAATGTTCATTTTGATTTGGACAAGACACTGAACTCATCACATTCTTCTCGTGCAACAAAGAAGAGTTCTCATTCTAAAGTAAATCCTTCAGTTAAAAGCAATACACCTTTAACGAAGCAAGTTCTAATAATTTGCCCTTCCTCATCCATTGCACCTGCAATAGACACCTCTAACATGCCACCATGCAAGATAATGTAAATGAAAAGGATCTGAATTCGTTAGCCTTGGAACCTAAGCCTAGCAAAAAAAACCAGACAACATAGCTATTTCTTCTGCAGTGCCAGATTATTATGTTGGTATCCCATATGATGAGTCTCTGGGGAAATATGTCCCTCAAAATGAGAGAGATGAAGCTCCAAGGGTGGTCTGATTGGGCAAATGAGAAGGTGATGCAGGCTAATTGGATGCTTGGCGAGGACCACGATGAGCTTAAAATGTTGAGGAAAGAAAAAGAAGATGCTAAAAAAGTTTACAAGGAAACACAAATGCTGGAGAACACAATATGAAGAAGATTTTGGAGACGGAGCAAGTGTTGGTAAATACTTATTACATAATTGAGACAACTAATTCTAGTCCGTTTGGAGGGGGAAAATGTTGTACTAAAGAAGGGGATGGAGGCCTTAAAGCTCTCTACCGGTGTGTATTCTATAAACATGGATAAAGCTTTAGCAAAGGAACAGGAGGAGGCAGTGAAGAAGTGTCAAGCAGGGGAGAGGGAGAAGTTCTCACTATGCATGAGCTGTTTGAAAGCCAATTGTGAATGGATGAATACTAGTAGTTAGTAGATATAGCTAGCTTCCACTAAATTTTAGCTTATTTAGAAACAAAATCACTTACTTCCAAATCAACAAAAAAGAAACAGTTCTAAGTGGGATCATATCATCTTTGTCCATATATTACATCAAAAGATGTTCCACTTCTTTCTAGTAGACAATCAAGATCCAACTACTTTTTTTTGCATATGGAGCTAATTTTTGTTCTTGCGAATAAGTACTTCCTCTAGTATTAACATACAAAATGATAAAAGGACCAGTTTTGACAAAATGACAATGAATTTAATGAGTACTTTCTCTAGTATTAACATTACTTGTTTGAGAACAAGGATAGGAAACTCTGATGTAAGTTAATAAAATGCAGCAACGAAATAGTTTTGTATGGCAAGTGCTACAAGGGAAAATAGGAATTAGAGATCTCAGGTTTGAATCCTGTGAATGAAGAATATTTACCACTTGGGTGAACAAAATTAGTCATGATGTTACGTTTCAAATAACGAATGGTTAAATTAAAAAAGAAAGTTTCTTTAAGTGCAAAACAGTTGAAATCATAATTTTTGGGTGCTTGATAAAGTATACAAAACACTTGAGAAAGTATACTAATAGCCATATGTAAGTATACAAAACACTTGGGGAAGATTAAGTTTAAGCACATAGAGTAACATTTTGTATTAAACCTTCAAACTTAAGGATTACAACGACCATTAAGCACTCCTCCCTCTTTCTAACTCTTTTCACATGTTCTTTCTACATATCTATACTTTTTTGCATTTTCTTATCAACTATTACAGTTACGGTATAAAATGAAGGCTTGGAAAAAGAAAATATAAAGTTTTTCTGAAAAAAAAATAATGACCAGCTCCTTTTTTTAACCACTGTTCTGAAGTTGCTAACTATTAAGAATTAGCATAGCGGACACTAATCCACTTCATAATTGGTGTCCTACATCGTCCATTCCTTTCTTTTGGTGAAGCACGCCACAATCTTCACAAAGGACTTGATGTGCACAAGGGAGAAAAATCATTGATATCTCTTCATTCATACACATAACACACTCTCTCTCCATCTGTACAACATTAGAGCCAAAACTTTATGCATAGGCTACTAAACCCTTTGTCATTTGAGGAATGCCTCGTTTATGTGCCTTTATTTTTTTTATCTTCCGGACTGCAAGCTCAACTTAGAGATTTATCTCTCACGCTTTTGGATTTCTTCTTTATTCTTTTGCATGTTTCTCTCAACCTTCTCTCCAAAATTATCTTGCTGCACTTGTCCCTGAACACGGAGTTGTTCTCTTTCAGCTTTCAGGGAATCAACTTGTTGCAGAAACCTTTGTTTCACCCTTGCCTCCTGCTTCGATAGGACCTGACATTCATAAGTATTTGAAATTTATTTTTATAATAAGAGGAATATCAAATAGCAAGTGCATTATCAGTAGGACTGCATAAGTGAATACTTGAACCACTATTATCGGAGAGAATAAGTAAAAAAGAACTGACATTATAATCGATATTGAACGACCTGAAGACTCTAAGACACTAACTATATTAATAAAAACATATTACTTTGATCATCTAGGCAAAAAAGTTTCATTACTAGAATATAAATACCTCAAACTGGTCCAGGCGTTTGTTGGCTTTCTCTTGTTGCTGTTGGAAATGAGTTGTTTTCTGCTTGATAGTAGATAACTCCCCCTACAATGAGCGATTCTCCATGTCCCCTGCTTGACACTTCTTCATTGCCTCCTGCGCCTTTTCCAAAGCTTTATCCATGTTTGTAGCATACACACTGGCAGAGAGCTTTAAGGCCTCCATCCCCTTCTTTAGTACAACATTTTTCCCCTCCAAACTGCTAAGACCAGAAATAGTTGACTCAATTATGTAATAAGTATTTCCCAATGCTTGCTTCGTCTCTAAAATCCTCTTCATGGTGTTCTCCTCCAGCATTGTGTTTCCTTGTGAACTTTTTCCGCATCAAAAGATGTTCCACTTCTTGCTAGTAGACAATCAAGATCCAACTACTCTTTTGCATATGGAGCTAATTTTTATTCTTACGACTAAGTAATTTCTCTAGTATTAACATGCAAAACGATAAAGGACCATTTTTGACAAGACAATGAATTTAATGATTACTTACTCTAGTATTAACATTGCTTGCTAGAGAACAAGGTTCGGAAACTCTGATGTAAATTAATAGAATGCAACAATGAAATAGTTTTGTTTGGCAAGTGCTATAAAGGATTATAGAAATTAGAGAGACCTTAGGTTTGAATCCTGTGAATGAAGAACATTTACCCCTTGGGTGAACAAAATTAGTCATGTAATCTTATTTTTGGGTACTTGACGAAGTATACAAAACACTTGAGGAAGTACACTAATATCCATATGTAAGTATACAAAATGCTTGAGAAAGATTAAGTTTCAGCACATAGAACAACATTTTGTATTAAACCTTCAAACTTAAGGATTTACACGGACCATCAAGCACTCCTCCCTCTTTTTATAACTCTTTTCACTTGTTCTTTCTACATATGCCTTTTTGCATTTTTGATGAAGCATAGACGTTGAAGTACTATGCATTGTTTTGATGATTTGACAAATCTTTTGAGGAACCAGCTATGCTACGTTCAATCATTCAGCGGAAACTGTATGAAAATATGGTTCGTAGGAGAAACTTTCTTCATGAGATTGTCATCATAAAAAAGGGGAAATTGATGAAGCATAGATGTTGAAGTACTATGCATTATTTTGATGATTTAACAAACTTGCCAAGGAAACAAATTAGGAACCAGGTACGCACCCGGCCGATCTATTATATGATTGATATGCTCAGTCAAGGGAGAATACTTATTCAGGGGGAACTGTCTCTAAGAAGAATCTTATTGCATAGGGGAACTAATGAGGAACCAGGTACACACAAGGATAATCCATACGAGTCAACTCTCACAGCTGTAAAGTTGTTGTCACTGTTGCAGGAATGCATCACTTCAGGTAGCACTGCAGTAAAGTTGGTGTGGTGTCCTTTCTTGTCAATGGTCAAAGTTTTCACCTCTCCCACCCTTCATATGTATTCAACATATCAAGAGATGAAAACTTGAGTTTTGAAAAATCAAAATAGTCATATTCTCTCTGAAAAGCTACCAAAGTGCTTCAACAACTGAAGAATTTGTTCCTTACAACTTATATCTTATGTTCTGGGTTGTTGAGTCTTTGTTTTTTGCTCTAACATTGTAAACCTTCTCCTCTTATGAGAAGCTTGTGTTTTTATTTTATTTCCTTTCTTATCTTGTAGATTTGACTTGTTGGCTAAAGTTAGCCATTTCTGTCTTGTGGGCTAAATTAGCCCTTGAAGTCTATATCAACTATAGTTAGTTGGTGTAGTCAGTAATAGAGTTATTGCTTAGTTGTATTGTAATTGAGTTATTACAAGGAGAGAGGGATTAAGAGTTTAATTCCTAGGTTACAAGAGGTTGTAATCTGAAACTTGGCTCGTGTTGTTAGTGAAGTTGTTGGTGAAATCCTACGAGGTAGGTTGTGGTTTTTTCTTCCTTGAGCAAGAAAGTTTTCATGTAAACACCATGTGTGCTTTACTTTTCGCTGTGTAGATTGTTGTTCTTCTCTGTTCTTAGCTGTTTTCAGTCAAGGACATGGTCCCTTGACCCGTGGTGGATTCACACAAGCCATCAAAAAAAGGACAAACTTTTGCTGAAAAGAAAAACACAATGACCAGCTCTTTTTTCCTGTCGATGTTCTGAAGTTTCTAACTATTAAGAATCAGCAAAGCGGACACTAATCTGCTTCTTTATTGGTGTCTTACAAGAAGGGCATTCGTCTATTCTTTTCTTTTGGTGAAGCACGTCGCAATCTTCACAAAGGACTTGATGTGCACAAGGGAGAAAACCCACTTGATATCTGTTCATTCATACACATAACACACTCCCTCTCCATCTTTACAAAATTAGAGCCAGAACTTTCTGCATAGGATTATAAGTAGTATTATAAGTTTTTAAAAAAAAAAAATTATATTGTGTCTTTCAATTTATCTTACTTTGTTTTAGTTCATTTTGAAATATTAAAGAATGTTTTTTTTCTTTTTTGTCGATTTTTTAATTTACCCTTCCACATGACATGCTTAAGACCACAAGATTAAAAGATATCTTGAAATATATCTATCTAATTTAGTTTAAGACCATAAGATTCGAAAATCTCCAATACTTTTCAATAAAAAGAAAGAAATAACTTTGCATCTCAAATATAATTTTAAATATACCAACAATTTTATATCTTAAAAAACTAGAAGAATAGACTTTAAATATAAAAAAAATTAAAAATTTAAGGCGTCCAATTTATTTTGGCTTTAGGCCACTGATTAAATTTAGCCTCGCATGACACTAACTATATTGATAAAAAAAACATTTTACCTTGATCAACTAGGCAAAGAAGTTCCATTACTAGAATAAAAATACCTCAAATTGGTCCAGGATCTTGTTGGCTTTCTTTTGCTGCTACTATAAAGCAGCTTTTTCCTGCTTGATAGTAGATAAATCCTTGTCAACTATGCACTTCTCCACGTCTCCTGCTTGACACTTCTTTACTATCTCTTGCTCCTTTGCTAAAACATAATTCACGTTCATAGCATACACACCGGTAGAGAGCATTAAGACCTCCTCCTCCTTCTTTAGTCCAACATTATACCTTTTCAAAGTGTTAATACCAGAATTAGTGGTCTCAATCATGGAATTAATATTTACCAACGCTTGCTCCATCTCCATGATCCTCTCCATGATCCTCTCCATGGTGTTTTCATCCAGCATTTGCATTTCTTGGTGAACTTTTTCTGCATCTTCTTTTTCTTGCCTCAACTTTTTAAGCTCAGCCTAGTCCTTGCCAAGCCTTCGAGTAGCCTGCATTACATTCTCATTTGCCCAATCATCCCACCCTTGGAGCTTTTTCTGCAGTGTCTTCAAACAGGAAGTTAGCGACAATATAGCTTCATCTCTCTCATTTTGAGGACTGCCTTGTTTAAGTGCCTCTATTTTTTTATCTTTTAGACTGCAGTCTAAACTGAGAGATTTCACTCTCACGTTTTTGGATATCTTCTTTATTCTTTTGCATTTTTCTCTCTACCTTTTCTGTAAAATTATCTTGCTCCACTTTTCCCTTAACATAGAGTTGTTCTCTTTCAATTTTCAGGGAATCAGCTTGTTGTAGAAATCTTTGTTTACCCTTTCCTCCTGCTTCGATAGGACCTGAAATTCATAAATATTTACAAAATTATTTTTTATAATAGGAGGAATATCAAATAGCAAGTGCATTATTAGAAGGACTGCCTAAGTGAATGCTTGAACCACCATTACCGGAGGCAATAAGTAAAAAAGAACTAACATTATAATTGATACTGTAACAACAAGTCATTAACGGCCTGAAGACTCTAAAACACTAACTATATATATTGGTAAAAAAACATTTTACCTTGATCAACTAGGCAAAGAAGTTTCATTACTAGAATAAATATACCTTAAACTGGTCCACGACCTTGTTAGCTTTCTCTTGCTACTGCTGTAAAACAACTTTTTCTTGCTTGATAGTAGATAAATCTTCCTCAAATGAGCATTTCTCCACGTCCTCTGCTTGACACTTCTTTACTGCCTCTTGCACCTTTGCTAAAGCTTTATTCACGTTCATAGCATACACACCGGTAGAGAACATTAAGGCCTCCATCTCCTTCTTTTGTCCAACATTATATCTCTCCAAAGTGTTAAGACCAGAATTAGTTGTCTCAATCATGATATTAGTATTTACCAGCGCTTACTCCATCTCCATAATCAGAATTAGTTGTCTCAATCATGAAATTAGTATTTACCAGCGGTTACTCCATCTCCATAATCCTCCCTATGGTGTTTTCCTCCAACATTTGCATTTCTTGGTGAAATTTTTCAGCATCTTCTCTTTCTTGCCTCAACATTTTAAGCTCAGTCTGGTCCTTGTGAAGCCTCCGAATAGTCTGCATTACCTTCCTATTTGACCGATCAGAACACCCTTGGAGCTCTTTCTACAGTGTCTTCAAACGGGAAATTAACAACAATATAGCTTCATCTCTCTTATTTTGAAGGACGTATTTCCCCAGAGACTCATCATAATAATCTGGCACCACTGAAGAAATAGTTGTGTTGTTTGGGGCCTTTATGCTAGACTTAAGCTCCATGGATGACGAGGATTGAACAGTAGAACTGTAGAAGAAGAGAAAGAGAGAGTGTATTATTATCATAACATAATGAATGTTCAATACAATCTATATCTTAGCTTTATACACTAGAAGGAATGTACTAGACTATAGAATGGAATTATCAGTACCTGCTTCTAATGGACTCTAGGCTAACTAACTTTAGGACTTGCACTGAGCTAACAATTTCTTCTTCTTTAAACTTGCATCAATTCTGAAACAGCTGCTTTTGATTTAGCCTCTGCTTTTGGAAGAGGTGTGGAACTTGCTTGACAAACATATGAATTTTTAGACTCAGGTTCTTTAGGGGCTGCACTAGCAACATGAACTTTGGACTGCAAGGTTTGAGCAATTGGGGTAAAAGGTTTTGACAACTGTTGGTTATACCGGTTTGATTGAGTATTCTCAGAAGCCTCAGTCCCTCTTTAAAGAGCTGAAGTGATTGGAGTTCTCTCTTCCATTGAACTCTAAGGTTTCGGCGTCCCTTTAATGATTTGAATTTATATATCGCCTTGTGAATCGAATCTTCCCTAAATATCCTAACAAAAACCCTTTGGGAAGTTTTATGATTCTTTTAAAATGTTTGAACTCTGAAGTGTGGTGGAAAATCTCACAACTTATTTTCACTTTTGAGTTTTGACATGTATAAAATTGTTATAGGTAGCTAAAAAAAATTGTTGTCTAAATTTTAATTTAGTAGAGACTAAAGACTTTACTTTCAGAGTCCTTCCAATGTTTATACAGACAATCCCAAACATATTCAAATAAGTCATTAATGTACTATTAAAAACAAAAGCACCACTATTTTCACTATTACAAATTACAGCTTAGAATGTGAAGTATTCCTTGCTAAGTTGCCCTGCATTATCAAGTTTGCAACTTAGTTAATCATCAAGCACACACGTATTTTCACACTGAAGTTGCAGATAAATTGAATTTTTCAGCCTTACCCACAGGAGCTGTATCACAAATGTGGAACCGTAGCCCCATTTGATTATCCATGCCTTGGCTCTGTTGAGTTTTTCCTCTTTGTACTCTTCAGGTGGCTATTCACTCTTTTCCTTTTCAACCACAGTGATCTACTTTTAGTTTCCCAACATCATAGTTCTGAGGTCTTAAAAATGCTACTAATAGCATGAATAGTGCCACCAGTAAGTATAGAAACAAGGTTTCCTGCAAGCATTGGTGCATTTCTTTACATACTCGTTCATACATTGTCAACGAAAACTGTGCCAAGATTGCCAATGATGTTGATGATACCAAAGATGAGGCCACATGAACTCAACATAGTAGTATAACATGGGAGATTGGTCTTGACAACTTCTTGATTTGCCTGCTATCTCTGATAAACGATGTTGAGGCCGCAACCAAGTTCATCTCTTGCAACATATTGGGGTACACAAATATTTCTAAAACACATGTAATTCTCGCGTGAAAAAGAGTAAAGCTGATATAAAGAGTAACATTTAGTTATCTATGACAGAATGTATGCGTGCTAGTTGTTATTCTTCCATTATTTCTCCTCGTTTGTTTTATTTCTACCAGTTCTTTGCTTGTTTCATTTTCTTCGGCCAATTCAACCTTAACATTTGCGATGACAGTTACTTCATCATTATGATCAACTTCTTCTAATATGTGTTCATGATGTTCTAGACTATTTTGTAACTCAATATTCACTATTTGATTATCAACTGCTACATCATTTTGGTACGCCACATCTAACATATTATCAACCTCAATTCTATCTATAGACTTGGTCTTATAACTACCCACTAGTCAGACATATCTCTATGCAAAGGATATGAAACATAATACACTTACTTAGCATTTTGTTAAATAGTAAAAGGGTCATAGATAGCGATCACATTATCTCGTGTGCTTAACTTCAATTAAATTATGTTATTGATTCACCTTTGTACCTCTATGTGATGGATCAAACCACTTGCATCGAAATGGTACTATCTTTTTTTTCGGCCATCCAAGATACCTAAGTTCTAGGATATCTTGTAGCACACCATAATAATCAACAATTTCACCATGACCGTCGACATCACCTTTAGGGGTCATTTGGTAGCCGGATAAGAAACAAGTTATCCATGAATTAATTTTCGTATATATAACTTATACAATGTTTGATAGGTAGATAGAAAATAAATTATTCATGTATAAAATTAATATGAGGTTTGATTGACAATTTAGAAACACACATATAAGTTAAAAGGAAATATTTGTATTATTTTATGCAGGATAAAAGGTGGAATATTTAATACATGTATAACTAATCCCTGCATAAAACTTCCTATTCACTTGAGTTTTTAAATTAGACCAACCTGCAACAATAGCGACCAAGAAAAAGAAATAGCATAAACTTAGTGGTCAAGTTTTGAATTTATTTACAAAAGAACAAAAGTTTATAGAGTTTTTGAAAAAAATAATAATTAAACCAGCTGTCTGTTAATTAAAAGATGATGTTGAATGAAAAACGTTTAATTAGTAACTCTTTTTCCTCAACAACCAAATAAATATTTAGATTTCATAAATAACTTCATTCAAAACCACTACTGCCTACTGCCTACTGCCTACTGCCATTTCACATTTATGGTGTGTCACCTTGATTGGATCGTTGTTATTGTTATCTCCTGTATTCAGATTAGCAAACCAGAAATAATAAAAGGTGAAAAGAAAAAACAAAGAACTATTCGAGTCCACAGAACCCACTGTGTGTCCTTAAGAAATTTAATCCCCTCAAGTACCCGAGGTTGCAGATTAATTCCTCCCAAGATAAAACAGATTAACCATTAAAGAAGTAGCGGTACCTCAAACTTTGATAATTTCAATGAACTCAAAATGACAGCAACGAATCACACACACAGACACGATCAATCAATTTTGTTTTGTAAGAAATGTATGCAAGAGAAAGGAAGAATTATATGCAGAAAAATGAGAGAAAACCTCTCTATTTATAGCCAACAAAAGGGTAAAGGTCACAACTCTTTGAAAAAAGACAACCTTTCAGAAAGGTCACAAACCTTTGGAAAAGGCACAACCTTTCAAACGGTCACAACCCTTTATAAAAGACACAACCTTTCATAAAGGTCACATCCCCTCAGAAAAGTCACAACCCTTCAGGAGAGTCACAACCCTTCATTTCCTGTTCACACATTTAAAACCCAACAATCCCCCACACAAATAGGGAATGACTATTGTTAAAACATATCCATGAAAAATTGTGTGATTCGTAAGTAAAGATTGATTGCATCTGGATAAGTGGGTTTCCCTTTGAACTTTCCATTATGAATATATATCGGATATACTCGGTCAATCGGTAGATTTGATATCTTTGAACCGTCGAGCGTTGGTGTATACCTAGACAACATAAGTCACACAATCAACCCTTGAACTGTTTTTGGTTCTCATTGTTTTGTTCGTTTCAGCCATGAACACGTCTTGGTTTATAAGTGCGCAGAGAACTGGCCTTACCGGATTCTCCTTGAAGCGGCTTACACTTCACACTTACATAGGTGATTTCTAAATGTGTTATCTCGTAGATACACCATTTGATATATCCTGTATCAAACTTAGAAACCATTAAAAAGTCATAATGCCTTTATCCTTGTTACTGAACATTGTCTTATCATGAGAATAGACCATAAAAAATATTTTGACAATGTTGAACCGTCATCAATGACTTTGTTTGATCTCCTTGAACCTAGATCTTGGGATCTCCAGTCTTCTAGGTAGAGTTACCGCCACAATGACTTGTCCTCGGCCATAGTCCCATTCCCTTTGATAATCTATCAACTCCCTCTCTAGTTAGGCCTTTTGTAAGTGGATCCGACACATTATCATTTGACTTTACATAGTCAATTATGATAATTCCACTAGAGGGTAGTTCTCTAACGATATTATGTCTACGTCATATATGACGAGACTTTCCATTATACATCATGCTCCATGCCCTACCTATTGCAAATTAACTCTCACAATATATGCATACCGGAGCTAAAGGTTTGGGCCAAAAATCTTTCAAGAAATTTCGGAGTCATTCAACTTCTTCACCGGCCTTATCTATAGTGATAAACTCAGATTTCATAGTAGAGCAAGCGATACTTTGGAAGATTTCCAAGGGACTGCTCCTCCATCAAGAGTAAATACAGATCCATTCGTGGATTTTACTTCATTTGACCTGGTGATTCAATTTGCATTACTATATTCTTCCAATACTATTGAATATTAGTTATAATGCAGAGCAATAGTTTTTAAGTATGTTTTAAATACTCCAAAACTCTTTCCATTGTCATCCAATGAGTTTGATTGAGATTACTCGTGAACCGACTCAGTTTACTAATAGCACATGCTATATCCGATCGCATACACTTCATGATATATATCATACTTATCAATACTCTGCATAATCCAATTGTGAGTCGATTTTGCCTTCATTCTTTTGAAGTACAAAACTCACATTTATTGGAGTCTTGACAATATTGAAATCCAAATACTTGAACTTGTCAACTACATTTTCAATCACATCAGTAACTTCAATGTCTTTCATATCGAAGTTACTTTTTAGCATATGCTTAGTAGCATTTATGTCAGAAATATCTCTTTTGATGATCAACATGTCATCAACATAAAAACAAACAATGACCTTGTGATTTGGGGTGTCTTTAATGTAAAAAAATTTATCACATTCATTAATCTTTAATTCATTTGCCAACATAGTTTGGTCAAATTTCACATGTCATCATTTGGGCGCTTGTTTTTAAGCTACAAAGTGACTTAACAAGTTCACAGACTTTCTTTTCTTTACAAGGAACCACAAAGCCCTCGGGTTGTTCCATGTAAATTTCTTCCTCTAATTCTCCATTTAAAAAAATATGTTTTCACATCCATTTTGACGAATTTGAAAGCCATCTACCGCAACTAGCGCAATTAACATCTGAATTGATGTAATCCTAGTTAGTGACTATTATGTGTCAAAATAATCAAGGATTTCTTATTGTCTAAAGCCTTTGACAACAAGTCTTGCTTTGTATTTGTCAATAATTTCATCATTTTTCTTTTCCTTTTGTAGATCCACTTTGAACCCAAAGGTTGATTTCTTGGAGGAAGATCAACCAACTCTCAAGTATGGTTGCTCAAGATTGAATCTATCTTATGATTGACAGCCTCTTTCCAAAAAGGATGAGTCCACAGAAGACATATCTTCTTCGAATATATGGACTCATTTTCAAGAAGAAATGTTACAAAATCAAACCCAGAGGAAGTAATTTGTCTATTGACATTTACTACGCCTCTGAATCTCTTTATTAAGTACATTCTCCTTTGGTTCTTTCCAAGGTCGTTTAGACCCTTCACTTGACTATCCGACGGTTCGGACATATGAACCATAAATCAACATGCTTTACTATTTGTAGCATATCCAATGAACATACAATCCACAGTCTTAGGTCCTATTTTGACCCGTTTGGGAATAGTTCCCTCATTTTCATTTCTCATATGGAATAGACTGTATTGAAAATTATTAGATCACTATCTTTCAAGAGTTATTGCTTGTATATACTTTAAGGGGCGACAAGCAATTCTCTACCAGGATACAACAAAGCCTGAACAAATAAAAAAAAAATTCTTGCTCCATTTCTTAACAAACAAAAGTTTTTTATTTGTTGCTCCCTTTATTAGCAAACAAAACTTTTTGTTTCTCTTTCTGAACAGACAAATTTTTTGTTGTTCTCTTTTGCTATAATGATAGCATCCCCCCACAAAATTTATGGTAAGCCTGAACTTATAAGTTGGACATTCAACATTTCCTTCAAAGTTTGGTTTTTTCCTGTCAACAATTTCATTAGATTGAGGTGAGTATGTGCAGTAGTTTGATGAATGATTCCATTTTGCAAATATATTTCTGCAAAAGAAGATTCATATTCTCCATATCTACCACTTATAATCATGACAATGATTTTCAACTTCAGTTTTATATTGCCTAGATGTTTCTAACGCTTCATCCTTACCATTCAGCAAATAGACATAACAGTATCTAGTGCAATTGTCAATAAAATTTATGAAACACTTTTTTCCACCACGAGATGGTGTTGACTTCATATCACAAATGTCAGTGTAAATCAATTCTAAGGGATTAAAATTCCTTTGAACAACACATACTTGACATTTTGATTTATTGCACTAGAAGTTAGGCAAAACTTCTAAGTTGATCAGTTTTTGCAAGATTTTGTAATTGACATGTCCCAGGCGTTCATGTCATAAACAATTTGATTCAAGCAAGTAAGAACAAACAGAAATACTGAGTTTGAAAAGACCTTCTGTGAGGTAACTTTTTCCTACAAATATAATTTTTATAACTTTGTCAAATACAGACATTGTTTTAGAGTCAGCACCTTGCCAGATGTCCTTTTCAGAAGGACCTTTCCATAACATTCAATTTGTTATAGAATTACCCATGACCATAGTCTCATCGGTCCTATAAGGGAAATATGTGTTTGTGTTACAACACAAACATAACAGACCACTTTCACCAATGTTCATGTCTATACAAATAAATTTATTTTAATAGACATATCTTTTCATGAAAAATTACAATATTTTAAGTGACACTTTTTCATCAAATAATACAATTCTTTTGAACGAATGATATAATTTTATGGTTTTATACTAGTCATATCATATACTAGTAAAGAGAGAATCAACGACCACAATATCAAATATACTCCAAGAATTTTGTGGGTCTAACATAATACAAGAATGTCATTAGATTTCATATCTTGTACTTTCGAATTTAAATTAGATAGTAAGTCTAATTTTGTCTTTATCACAAGTAAAGAAACCCCCGCATTTCAAATATGTTCTCAAAAATATTTTTCAAGTATTTGAAATTATTTTCCACATATTTTTCTCATGCTTTCAAATTGTATACCATCAAAATACACATTGGCAACACGAAGCCTTCTTTTGGAGATTTAATCCATAGAACCACCCATTGCAGGCACAAAAATCACTAATTTTATGTCACTAATTTTTTTTTCCTTTCTGTCACAATTAGGTATTCAGAATACTAACAACAAAGATTCAATCTTTATACAACTTGTTTCTAGTTTAACGATGAAGTTTTTTATATTCTTCTAATCGTTAACCGAATGAACCTTGAATTCTGATGAAGTTTTTATATTCTTCGAATCAGTTTCACATTCAGACAGAGTAGTAAACCAAAAAGGTTTTAATCTCCAGAAACCTCAAATACAACACTGTTTCTAGCTAACGATGAAGATTTTATCTTTTTCGAATCATTTAGCCTTAATATTCCTGACGAAGATTTTGTACTCTTCAAGTCAGAATATTCATTCAAACAGAGTATTTAACAAATTGGTGAAGTTTCTATATTCTTCGAACCAATGCACAATTTGATTTGTTCATGAAGTTCTTATATTCTTCAAACCAAAGGAGTAAAAAATCAGAAGATTTTAGTCTCCAAAAGTAAGACACAATCAAATTTCACATGGAGTAGAAAACTACAACAGTTTTTTTTCTCCTCTAAATAGAATATATATTAATAATAATAAAAATATATTCTGAGATCATCACATAATGACCATCTGTCCTAACATTTATGAAATAAATCTCATAACTTATAAAGGATAGAAAAAATAATAATCAAGGGAAATAAAGATAGAACCTGATTTTTACTCTCATTGAATCA